>APFE031583441.1:9607-128055 GCA_000404065.3 Pinus taeda | reverse complement strand
ATTTCAAAATTAACTTGTACCTTAAAGGGCGTGGCATTTCCAGAGTAGCTGCTGGAAGCCGATGCGTCACTTTTGGGTAGCCGTTGAAGGATTTGGGCAAAGTTGTCCATCATCGCGTTCCATTGTCGCTCGAGGGCTTCTTCGAGCAATATTTTGATAGGATCTCCTGCTCCCTCGTCTTTTTTCTCATCCGCCATGGGAGGCCGTCGGGATCTGCGAGGCTAGTCTTGCAAAGGTTCGACCAGCTCAAGCCCTAACTCCTTATATCCCGACCTTGTTGGGGACATGCAAAGAAAAACAGAGAAAAAAGAAGACCGCTCTGATACCACTGATCCAGACTTAAACAGGAATGCAACAAATTACAGAGATAACCATATACACAAAGATGCAACGGAAATAATACTTCATTTCATTAATGGAAAATACTGAAATATGCTTACAACCAGAAATGGAAATAAACCAGCTAGGGCGATGGTAGCTTATCTCTGAGAAGAGATGTGTGGTTACATGCCTCTGAACTGTGTTACAATGAAGCTCGAAGGCCTATTTATTGTTGAGAAACAATGGAAAAACCCTTCACATTCCAAAACCTAACCCTGGAAGATGAAACGCCAAATTGTGGGCCCCGTTTTTGGGTAAGTTGGTACATCAACTTCCCGGGGTCGCGAATTGGTTGTCTTATCTCCGTTTGACGTGCATGATAGCTCGTTGGAAAGATCTCTCCGAGGACTACAACGAAAAAGAAAATTTTTAGGTAGAAAAATCGTTGGCAGTAGATTTCCCAAAAGACGTCGTTTAGGGCCTCAAAACGACTCCAGAAGTTTAGGACCCGAAAAACTGCTAAAAATAGTAAACTGTGCTATAATTAAGGAAACTGGAAGAACTGAAAGAAGCACTAGAGGGGATCCACGTGGAATTAGTGGGTGGCCACCAATATCCACCTGGATCATCTTAATCTTGAAAACTCTTCCAAGAAAGCATTAACCGCCCAGCAACAACCAAACTCAAAGAATCCTAAGAAGTCATATCCAAAAGAATGGTCCTAAACCAAACAAGGGTCCTAAGCAATTTCAGCCTCAAAATGAAAAATCATTTCACCAGAATGATAAGGAAAATAAAAACAAAGGAAAGAAGATTGATAGACATTGCAACTTTTGTAATCGAGATGGAAACTTAGAATCTTAATGCTTTAAGAAGATGGAAGCCTTGGAAGCAGCAATGAAGAAGCATAACATCCATTTGGAGCACTCTTCAAATTCATATTCAGGAATGGCACTTTCTGCATGTGGTTGTCAAGCATCTCGGTCTGGCTATGCACTAAATGTATCTTATTCCTCTCATTCTCATGAGTGGCTCATTGATTCTGGAGCTTCTGATCACATGGCAAAAAATAAAGCCATGTTTTCTTCTTTAAATGATTGTAACACCAAAAATATATATGTTGGTGATGATAGATCTCTTAGTGTTGTAGGGACTGGAACTGTTCATATAGACAATGGTCAATTGAATGATGTATTATGTGTTCCAACCTTATCCTGCAACCTTCCATCTGTATATCAGATAACTCATTCAGGTGAAGGTAAAATCGTTGAATTTTCACCTCACGATGTTTTAATTAAGGACCTAAAGGATCCTAAACAGATTTTAGCTACTGGCATTGCTGATGATTCTACAAGGTTGTATAAGTTTCACAACTTTGGGTTATCAAATCTTCCCTCGGTATTTGTTGCTCATAATGATGAAGTGAGCAAACTTTGGCATGAGCGATTTGGTCACTTAAACTATCGCTCCCTTCAGCATCTATGTAAAGAAAATATGGTGACAGGTCTTCCTATGGTATCTTGCAGAGATGGTGTTTGTTCCGGATGTGTACTCGGAAAACATCATCGGACAGTTTTGAAAAACGTGCCTCTTGGCACGCCTCAGCCCCTTTACAGCTTGTTCACAGTGATTTATGTGGTCCACTTCCTGTTGCTTCATTCTCTGGCTGCAAGTATTTCTTAAACTTTCATTGATGATTTCTCCAGACGCACTTGGGTATATTTCTTAAAACTCAAGAGTGAAGTATTTAATAAATTCTTGGCCTTTAAGGCCTTTGTTGAAAAAACAATCTGGACATCAAATTCTTAAGCTAAGATCAGATAATGGCGGAGAATATGTTAAAAACGACTTCATCAACTTTTGCACTGAGCATGGAATCCAAATGCAACATACTGTTCAATATACTCCGCAACAAAATGGTGTAGCTGAAAGAAGAATCGCACCTTAAAGGAAATGGCTAATTGTATGCTTCAATCTAAAGAACTTAGTCTTAACTATTGGGCAGAAGCAATTAACTGTGCAAATTACATACTCAATCGCACTCCTACTAAGGCTTTAAAGAATATCACTCCAGAAGAAGCATGGAGCTCAATTAAACCAGATGTGAGTCACTTTCGTGTTTTTGGAAGTGAAGCATGGGCCCATATTCCAGATGAGAAACATAAAGCTTTAGAACCTAAGAGTGAAAAATGTATTTTTGTTGGATATTCTGAAGATGTCAAAGGATATAGACTTATTCCATTTAAGTCCAAAAATGTTATCATTAGAAGAGATGTAAAGTTTGCTGAAAATATATCGGCCTACGAGCCTAGTTCGGTGAATGTGCCACCTCTCTCTATCTCTTCTACTTTTGAACATATTTCTTCTTCAGATGATGAAAGTGAGGATGACAATCCTCCCCCACCTTCTCAGGATCCTCCTTCAGCTCCTTCACTTCCAAAATGGGTCCGTACTACTCAGGATGCAACAGGTGATCTCGCCGGTGATCCTACATATCAATGATGTACACATTCTCAGTTCGATAGAGCCTCTTCTTTACTGGCTCAAGGCTCAGCGAATTATGATCCTGACACCTTTGCAGAAGCTTCAGGCCATCCAGATTGGGACACAGCTATGAATGAAGAATATCATTCATTATTGGAAAACGATACATGGGATCTTGTTCCTCTACCAAAGGGACGCAAACTTGTTAGATGTAAATGGGTTTACAGAACCAAGTATGGACCAGATGGGAAAGTTGATAAACATAAAGCTCTTCTTGTTGCTAAGGGCTTTTCACAGGTTGAAGGCATTGACTACACTGAAACCTTCTCCCCTGTTGCCAAAATGAACTCTATCCGCCTTGTTCTTTCCCTTGCTGCCTCTTTAAAATGGGAAGTCCATCAGATGGATGTTAAATCTGCCTTCTTGCATGGGGACTTGCATGAAGAAATCTATATGGAACAACCCATTGGCTTCATCCAAACAGACTCCAGCCTTGTATGTCGACTTAAGAAATCTCTTTATGGTCTCAAGCAAGCTTCTCGGGCTTGGTATGCCAAAATGGATAGCTTTCTTTTAGAATCTGGCTTTTCTAGGTGTCATTCTGACAATACTGTCTACACCAAGAAAGTGGGCAAGTCTCTTATCATTCTTGTTCTTTATGTTGATGATCTTATCCTCACTGGTATTGATCCCAACCTTATCAACCATGTGAAGTCCAGCCTTAAAAAGAAGTTTGAAATGATAGACTTAGGACACTTACATTATTTTCGGTCTTCAAGTCTTGCAATCCAAGGAAGGTATTTTCCTCTCCCAATCCAAGTATGCCCGTGATCTTCTATGCCATTTTCACATGGAAGATTGTAAGCCAGCTCCTTCTCCCTTTCAGTCTGGAGTCAAACTTTCAGTCACTTGTACTTCCCCTGAAGTTGATGCTACCTTATACCGTCAACTTGTAGGAAAACTTTTGTATTTAACCCATACTCGTCCTGATCTTTCCTTTGCTATTGGCCTTGTTGCTCGGTTTATGCAAACCCCACGTGAAAGTCATTGAAAAGCAGCTAAACGAATACTTCGTTATGTTCGCGGTACAGTTCAGTTTGGCATTCATTACAGTGCTGAAGCATCTCCTCTATTGGTTGGTTTCACTGATTCCGATTGGGCTGGTGACCCTGATGATCGGAAGTGTACTGCTGGTTATGTGTTCACTCTTAGTTCAAGACCTATTACATGGGCTTGCAAGAAACAAGCTGCCATTTCTCTTTCTTCAGTAGAAGCAGAGTACCGTGGTGCTGTAGAGGCTAGTAAGGAAGCCTTGTGGCTTCATCAGATCCTATCAGAGTTTGGTTTTCAGCAGCAAAATCCGACTACACTTTGGTGTGATAATCAAAGTGCCATTCAGCTTTGCAAAGATCCAGTTCAGCATCAGCGCAGCAAACACATTGAACTACACATGCACTTCATCAGAAAGCTCA
The DNA here is from genome assembly GCA_000404065.3 of Pinus taeda. NCBI lineage: Eukaryota > Viridiplantae > Streptophyta > Pinopsida > Pinales > Pinaceae > Pinus > Pinus taeda. Next base: position 123,778 of record APFE031583441.1, on the reverse strand, counting down.
TTCATGACCATGTTCTTGAAGTGCAATATTGTTCAACAGATGATCAGGTTGCAGACATCTTCACAAAGGCTCTCACAGAGGCGAAGTTCACTAAACTTCGATATATGCTTGGAGTTCAGGAAGTTGTCACTAAGGGGGGATAGGCTCTAGTGCCTCCTTCCTTCTCCTATTGTGTCATATTTGTAAATCCTTCAATCCTATCCCAAGTTGTTCTTAAGGGGGGATGTTAGGATATTCCAACACATAGGAAATAGTTAAGTATAACTTGGTCTAGTATAGAGTTAGGTAAAGTGTGTTTATTTACTATGCACTTTTGTAACTTACAATCCGATGGTCACGATATGTAGTGATCCGACGGTTCATTCTCTCCTCGGTATTAGCGACACTTGATCTGTGGCTTGACACCCGATTGGTCCATGATCTCTATTTAAAGAGCATGGAGGGTCATTTGTAGGTTAAATGTTCATGAGAGAAGCTTATGTAAAATTTCATTCTTTTATTAATAAATTACCTGAAGTTGCCGCATTGGCTCAGGCCATGGACTATTTCTCTCTTTGAGGGTTTTAACCATGTCAAAAATACTGGTGTATTGATCTATGATCTGTTTGTGAGCGGTGTTCTTTGGTGTTCTGTCTAAGGAACTTACCCTGTAAATTCCTACAAAAATGATAGGGTAATTGCTCTAAAAAAGGAAGGCAAAATGAAAATGATAGATAATAAACGAAAGAAAATTATTTTCTTTAGAAAATAAATTAAGGTTGCTAGGTCAAATGCACCTTCGAAAAATGTCCTTTTGATTAATCATGCCTAAGCTCTTTAATTATGATTTAATTGTTGTAATTGTTAGTGCTGCTACATGTCTGAACATTTTGAGGGTCAAGGACTACTTGGACGTGGTGTTTTTGCAAGAAGGGAGCTCACAATAATCTGTTTCCTTCTTCCCCTTATTCTCCTTATAGCTCCATAGCCTCGCTACCCCTGTTTTACACCTGCATTTAGCGTAATAGCCGTGTTCTGTTAGCCATGAGTGCTAGGTTTAAAGGTTATGAAACCATGATAACATGACCGAGTACCGTAACCCGCACCCTTCCCAGTCACATCACCCCGTTAACATTTATTATTTTCCCATTATTCGATTGCACCTCCCGCTCAATCCAACAATATGCGCTACTCCTGCTCCTGTAAACCGCACATACGATCGCGTGGGGAAAGCATTTTCCCCGTCATCCTATCAGGTACGCGTCTCATTCTTATTGCATTGCACCCACCCTGTATGTTTACCACTTGTTCCCGTGAGCAGTGCGATAAAACAACGTACTGCCTCTGTACCCAACTCCCGCATGTTAATTTCCCCGTAGCTTCTGAACCCGTCCACCATCCGATCGTCCATCTTACGATCTGACGGCCCATGTTTCTCCATTTCACATATCTCATAATAGCCTCCGTAAACTAATCTCCACCATCCATCTCTGTAATCCAACGGCCAATTCCCATTCTGCATCCTTCCCGATTATTCATGTCCTCAACCATTTTTTATCCCGAAGGAAGAAGATGACCAGCTACTTGTACCCGAAATAGTTACTCTTTAACTACCTCATTCAAGAGCAGTTCACAACATTTATCAATTAGGGATCATTCTTCCATAGGACATTCTACTTGCCGAGGAAGGACAACCAAGTACCAAAAACTGTCAAATATATTCATTCAAGCATCAGATTGTAGCAAAGATTTTTATCAAATAGTTAATGTGGTTGGTGGTCCATTATGACCCCTCCACGCATAGGATAGTAGATATTTTTGTAATCAACCTCTATATATATCCATAAGACATAAGATAGAAGGTTGATGAATGTCATTTTGTTGTAAGCTTCAACTTTTGGAGACTATAACTATTGTGATACCTGTAGCATATGGTCTTCATTTCAGCTAATGCAAGCTTCTTTTGCTATCAATTTCTCACTTTCCACTTCTTCTTTGTTCTAGGTTGTGCCTGTTATGAATTTTTCATTTGCTCTTGATGTTTAGTATTAGAGGGGCCATCATCCCACCTCTGTGTTAGAATCTAGTTAGTATTATTGAATGTGTATTCATGTTTCTGTTGTTTTAATGTCAGAGAGTTGTCATCCTGTCTGTGCATTAGAAAATAGATTTACAAACCTCTTTATTGGTTGCAGCCGGCCATCACATGGTCTTGTGCATCTGCTAGTGTATTCAGTATTCTCCATTCCCACTAAATCCTGAAGCTATGAGTAAATGGTGGTCTAAATCCTTGTAGTCTAGGGGTGTTCACCCATGTCTGGGGTTAAGCTCAGTAGAAGTGGTTATCTGTCTTGAATATATAACATTTCTTTCATTCATCCACCATTTTTTCAACATTTTGTTGAGTTTGTAATGTTCCTGAGCATCTCTGATATACAACCTAGGAAAGTTTCTTGGGGTGATAACATTAATTGGCGTCGTTGCTGGGGAGAGGAGATCGAAGCTCAGCTTCCCTAAGAGATGACACAGTTCTAGATTTTGATGATAGACAAGGTCTAGGCACAGTTCTGGTTGTAATCATCTATCTGGAGACTCTGCTGGAGGAAGACCAAAATTTGGTGACTCCACATTCCAGTCTTGGCTCAGTTTGTTAGACATACTCGTAGAAATCCTTAGAAATCACCAGCTGACCCAGTGCCTGACCCTGATAAGATCGTAAAGCAGAAGAAATCATCACAGAAAGGAGCATCAGGATCAAGTAATCCCACGAAATCTTATGTACCTCTGCAAGAGGAGGTTATAGTTGAGAATAGATAGTTTGAAGGATTAGAACCTTGTATTACTAGTGAAGAATTACCTGCAAAGATTCATAAAGCTCCTTATGTATCTAGTTCCCCTTTGGATCTGAGACCAAATATTGTATCCCATACAGTCCATCATATTCCCTTGTCTCTACCATCCATTTCATTGTTTCCCACTATTCAATCTACTACTAGCATTCCGCATACCCCACCCATGGCAGGCCAACAAGCACCTACGAGGATGGAATGAATTGTTGCTGCTAGGTATGGACCCCTAGTTTTTCCTGTTCTTTAAATGATATGCCTTTGGGAGAGTATCAAAAATATATGCCTAAATTCATTGGTACAGATGGGGTAACTGCTAAAGAACACCTTGAAGCTTTGTACAGTTATGCTGATAACTTAGACATTAGTGAAAATGATGTGTGGATGAGAATTTTTGTCCAGAGCCTTGATGGAGAGGCCAAGAAATGGTTTAGAGAATTGACCCCTAGATCTATTGTTGATATTGAAGCCTTAGATGATGCATTTTTGAAGTAATGGGGAGATAAAAAGGACTTATTGTATTACCATACTGAGTTTGGTAACTTGAAAAGAGAAAATGGGGAATTTTTGCTTGATTTTAATAAGATATTCAATAGGATGTACAGCAAAATACCAGCTGAGGTAAATCCAACTCCCACTTTAGCCAAACTCACTTATGCCAATGCTTTTGACTCTGATTTCTTCTTATTATTGAGAGAAAGAAGATGTGCTACTCTGGCAGACATTCAAGATGCAGCCCTAGAAGTAGAATCCAATATTATGGCTGCAGAAAAACTCAAAAGTCGTACTGACAAAAGAAGGCAGAGAGGTGAGGGTTCTTCTTCCTTTACCTCATCTCCAGAGCCTGAATTAGATAAAATGAATAGAATGATAGAGTCATTAGCTATTGAAATATCTAAGCTGAAGGTTGAGCAGAACTCGAGAAAAACAAGGAAACAGAGCACATTTGCTCCAAGAAACTCAAATCCATACAGAAGAGTAAATGAGCAATTACAAATAATACAGAGGGGTAAAGAACCAAACGAAGAACACAAAGTTAAAGTTCCTTTCCGAAATGTAGTAATGGAGGAGGAATAGATTGAAGATACGGATGAAATACATTGCATGGAAGATAGAGGTAGTGCTTCTTTCTTGACATTGACTGAATATGAAGAGTCTTTACTGCAAGAACAAAACAGTCAAAGGTGGGACAGAGAAGCTGTTCTGCAAACCGGTGAATAGCAAAGGTATAATCTGAGTTCAAATGCAAATAATGTTAAGGAGAATCCCGCCCAAAGAGCTACTGCCCAAACAGAGTCACAGAATACCAGACAAAAGAGACTAGCAGCTAACCCAGTCATCCTCAAAGCTCCACTTCAAGAGGTAAGAGGTCCTCACAAATCCCCTTTCCCTTTTAGCTTTGAAGTAGAAGCTTAGAAATTAAAGATATATGTGCCTCTGTTAGAACTTGTAAAGAGTGAAGTTTTTAGAAAGCCTATCCTTGAAGCTCTTGAGCTGAAAGCCACTCAAACCTCCACTGACTTTGTCAATTTGCAAGATGATAGACCTGTAGTTGTGCTTAGCCCAATAACTGAACTTGCTGACAATAACTCTCCATATTTTTATGTCTTCTTGACCATTCATGATAAAATCCTCGACAACTGCTTGCTAGACACAGGGGCTAGCCATAATCTGATGCCAAAAGTTGTCATGGAAGAGTTAGGCCTTGATATCGCTAGACCATATCATGATTTATTCTCTTTTGATTTAAGGAAAGTAAAATGCCTGGGACTGATAAAAGATTTAGCCATTACCCTAACTCAGTTGCCCATGAAGAGCATGGTGATGGACATAGTGGTGGTAGATGTACCTCCTAATTTTGGCATGTTGTTGTCAAGACGGTGGATTAAGAGACTAGGTGGGGCATTACAGAATGATTTATTGTATGCCACTGTCCTAGTCTTTGGAGGAGAAAGCAGGAGATTATACAGAGAAGCACAGCTGGAATATATCATAAGTGATGAGAAGAATCCTACAAATCATCCTATTTATGCCGTGGACACTGATTTTGGAGCATGTATTCTCCCAATAGATGAATCTCAGAAGGCCTCAATGCAGATCAGAAAACTAATAGTACAGGCCAAGGAAGATCAAGGAAGTCAGGTTTGGGAGATGTTCTTTGATGGAGCATGTTCTAGGGAGACTACAGGAGCAGGGGTGGTGCTGATATCTCCAAAACAAGAAAGCACACAACTGTCTTTTAAGATGGCATTTCAAGTCACAAAAAATATAGCAGAGTATGAGGCTCTGATATTGGGCCTTAATGTAGCTAAAGATTGAGGAATCAAGAACATAAAGGTGTATGGAGATGCCAAACTAATCCTTCATCAAGTAAATAAAAAATTTCAAGCAAAGAACCCGAGGCTAAAAGCGTACAAAGATGAGGTATGGAGACTCAAAGATTTCTTTGACAATTTCTGTATTTCATATATTCCTAGAGATCCAAATCAGCTTGTTGATTCCCTTACTGTGTCTTCTAGTTTATTTATCCCTCCCATGCCTCCCAGACTAGTTTATGAAGTTCAAATGAAATATAGACCCTCCTTGTCTGATAATGTCCACCATTGGATAGTTTTTGAAGGTGATGATGAATTGAATCGATTCTTGCAAGTCATTGATGAATTTTCTGAAATGCAAATTGCCCAAGAGAATGAAGCCTTGGTAGAAAACCCAAAAGCCTAGCTTAGAAATAAAATTGGTAAAGATAACATTGTCCAGCTTCCCAGCAATCATATTCCTAAGGGTCTAATTCCTCTTGAAAGACTGTTCAACCAAAATGATGTGCCTTACAAGGCTGTCAAAAAAGAAGATCAATCTGCAGTCTGCAAGTACGATATAGGAAATCCAGGTCAGCCTAGATATATAAATGTTTCCACCCATTTGTCTGTTGATCAAAGTTCTAAATACTGCAATTTAATGAAGCAATATGCTAATGTGTTTGCCTGGGAGTATAGCGACCTAAAAACGTATGATGACAACATAATCCAGCATAAGATCCCTCTAGAGAAAGACACCATTCCTTTCCAAAAAAAGCTAAGACCAATAAATCCTATGCTTCTTCCTCTGATTGAAAAAGAAATTAAAAAGTTGCTGGCTGCCAAGATAATCGCCCCCCTCAGATATTTAAAATGGGTAGCCAACCTAGTAGTAGCGAGGAAGAAAAGTGGAGAAATCAGACTGTGTGTTGATTTCAGAAACTTAAACAAATGCTCAAAGAAAGATAATTATCCCCTACCCAAGATGGATCATTTGCTGCAGAAAGTCTCAGGAGCACAAGTAATGTCTTTTATAGATGGATTTTCAGGCTTTAATCAGATTGTTGTACATCCATATGAACAAGAGAAGACTGGTTTTACCCCTCCTTGGGGCACATTTATGTATGCCAAGATGCCTTTTGGATTGATGAATGCTGGAGCCACTTTTGAGAGAGCTATGGATATAACATTTGTGGGAGAGAAGGATAAATTTGTCCTGATCTACCTTGATGATATAATAGTATACTCTAGTAGCCATCACGATCATTTGCAGCATTTGAAGAAAGTGTTTCTGAAGTGCAGAAGGTTTGGGATTTCAGTCAATCCTAAAAAATCACAATTTGCTTTAGAGGAAGGCAAGCTGTTAGGAAATATTGTTTCTACTACAGGTATTCAAATTGACCCAAAAAGGGTAAAGGCCATAGAGACCTTGTCTGTCCCAAGATCGAAGAAGGATATCCAATCCTTTCTGGATAAAACTAATTTTGTGAGGAGGTTTATACCGAATTTTGCAGAACTAGTGAAGCATATTACCTCCATGTTAAGAAAAATGTTAGAGATAATACAGACTGGTGCAGCAAGAAAATCATTTAATTCCATAAAAAAGGCTATAATGGAGGCTCCCACATTAATAAGTCCGGATTATAGCAAGGAGTTCCATGTACTCTCATTTCCCTCTAAAGATACCATTGCAGCAGTGTTGTTGCAAGCAGATGAAGAAGGCTCAGACCATCCAGTGGCATTCGTCAGCAAAACATTGAGGGATGCTGAATTGAGGTATGACATTATTGAAAAACAAGCATATGCTCTTATCAAATCTTTGAAAGCTTTTAGAGTTTATATTCTGCATTCCAAGATAATTGCATATGTACCTTCTGTTGTAATAAAAGATGTCTTGACACAATATGATGTTGATGGAAGAAGGGCCAAATGGATTGCAAAGTTGATTAAATTTAATATAGAATTGAAGCCCACTAAGCTTGTCAGAGGTCAGGGCCTTGCCAAGTTGTTAGCCGAAGAAAATTGTAGAACTTTGGACATAAACCTTATGTGCTTGAATTCAGAAAATGGTCAAACAGAAGAAGAAATAACAGCTGAACCAGAGAGAGAGCAATCAGTGGCGGAAAATCTAGCTTCTTGTGACTGGTATTTTGAAATAATTAAATTCTTGCTAAAGCTAGAAATCTCTCCAAACTGAAGCACAAGTCAAGCCAGAACAATTAAGCTTAGAGTAGCTAAATATTGCATTATTGAAAATTTTCTCTATTGGAGGGATCTATACTTTGAGGTGTTTGGACAAAGAACAATCAATGTACGTTATGCAACAATTTCATTCCAGCATGTGTGGAGGGCACCATTATTGGAAGACTACAACTCACAAAATCCTGAGAGCTAGTTATTATTGGCCCTCCTTATTTTCTGATGTATTTTCATTTGTTAAAACTTGTGACAGATGCCAAATATTTGAAGGAAAACAATCGTTGAAGTCCTTGCCTTTAAACCCAATATTTGCGAAAGGACGTTTTCAGTAGTGGGGCTTGGATTTCATTGGAGAAATCAATCCACATTCCAGTGGCTAGCACAGATGGATATAGTAGCCACTGATTATTTCACAAAATGGATTGAAGCAATCCCTACCAGAAAGGTTGATCATAGTGTGGTCATGAAGTTTTTAATAGAAAATATCTTTACCAGATTTGGTTTTCCACATAAATTCGTCATAGATAATGCAACAACCTTCAGAGCCAAAGATTTGGTGGATATGTTTACATTAAACTGATTCATTCCACCTCATATTATCCTCAAGGAAATGGTCTAGCAGAATCCTCTAACAAGAGTTTAATAAGGATAATTAAGAAGCTATTAGAGGAAAACAAAAAGAATTGGGATTCGAAGCTCAAATATGCACTTTGGGCTGACAGAGTGACCATTAAGAAATTCACTCGGAATTCTCCATTTAAGCTGGTGTATGGCACATAGGCAGTATTTCCTATTCAGCTTACTCTCCTTGTGGCAAAGTTCCTTCAATTAGAGCAGAATGAGGAAGAAGACGTGGCAAAAAGAATCACAAATTTAGCAGAGGTACATCAAATTAGAGAACAATTGGTTGAAAAGGTTGCAACACATCAGAAAAAGATCAAGGAAGCTTTTGACAGGAAAACAAAAGCAGATAAATTTTAGGTTGGAGACTTGGTTCTGAAATGGGACGCACTAAAGAAGAAGAAAGGAAATCATGGGAAATTTGATGCTTTTTGGACAATGCCTTTCATCATTTCTTAGATTCAAGGGAACAAAACCTTCATACTGAAAAGCATGGGAGGAGAAGCAGTTTTTGATGGCTCGGTTAATGGGCGTTTTTTGAAAATTTATGTGATTTAAGGTCTTTGGCCTTAAAAGTTGTAAATATTTTGTTTTAGTAGTTTTTGTAGGTTTAGTCAGACTCCATGCCCAATGGAACACTAAGAATTTTTCTAAGTTCATTGTTATTAGGAAGGCATTGATCTGCAGGTTCTTGAGACCTCATAGGCAGGATCTCATCCCCAAAAGGAGTGAAATGTTAGCGCTGCTACATGTCTGAACATTTTGAGGGTTAAGGACTGCTTGGCTGTGGTGTTTTTGCAAGAAGGGAGCTCACAATAATCTGTTTCCTTCTTCCCCTTATTCTCCTTATAGCTTCGTAGCCCCACTACCCCTGTTTTACACCTGTATTTAGTGTAAAAGTTGTGTTCTATTAGCCCCGAGTGTTGGGTTTAAAGGTTATAAAACCCCGATAACGTGACCGAGTACCGTAACCTGCACCCTTACCGATCACATCACCTCGTTAACCTTGATTCTTTTCCCATTATTCGATTGCACATCCTGCTCAATCCAATGATATGCGCTACTGCCGCTCTTGTAAACTGCACGTACGATAGCTTGCAGGGAAAGTAGTTTCCCCACCGTCCCATCAGCCACGCGTCTCATTCTTATTGCATTGCACCCACCTTGTACGTTTACCACCTATTCTCATGAGCGGTGTGATAAAACAACTTACCACCTCTATACCCAACCTCCGCATGTTAATTTCCCCATAGCTTCCGTGCCTATCCACCGTCCGATCATCCATCTTATGATCCGATGGCCCATGTTTCTCCATTTCACATATCTCCCAATAGCCTCCATAAAATAATCTTCTTCGTCCATCTCTATGACCCAACAACCAATTCCCATTCTGCATCCTTCCCGACTATTCATGTCCTCAGCCATTTTTGTTCTCGAAGGAAGAAGGCGACTAGCTACCTATACCCAGCATAGTTACTCTTCAATTACCTCATTCAAGAGCACGATGGATGAAGAGAAAAAGGACATTCCTCGAGTATTTCACAACATTTATCAGTTATGGATCATTCTTCCATAGGACATTCTACCTACTCACGAAGGACAACCAAGTACCAAAAACTGTCAAATATATTCATTCAAGCATCAGATTGTAGCAGAGATTTTTATCAAATAGTTAATGTGGTTGGTGGTCCATTATGACCCCTCCATGCACATGATAGTAGATATTTTTGTAATCAACCTCTATATATATCCAGAAGACAGAAGATAGAATGTTGATGAATGTCATTTTGTTGTAAGCTTCAACTTCTAGAGATTGTAACTACTGTGATACCTGCAGGGTCTCGTCTTCATTTTCAGCTAATGAAAGCTTCTTTTCCTATCAATTGCTCACTTTCCACTTCTTCTTTGTTCTAGGCTATGCCTGTTATGCATTTTTCATTTTCTCTTGATGTTTAGCATCAGAGGGGCTATCATCCCACCTCTGTGTTAGAATGTGTATACAGGTTTCTGTTGTTTTAATGTCAGAGAGTTGTCATCCTGTCTGTGCATTAGAAAGTAGATTTACAGAGCTCTTTACTAGTTGTAGCCGAAGATCACATGGTCTTGTGCATCTGCTGGTGTAGTCAGTATTCTCCATTCCCACTAAATCCTAAAGCTGTGAGTAATTTGTGGTCTAAATCCTTGTAGTTTGGGGGTGTTCACCCATGTATGGGGTTAAGCTCAGTAGAAGTGGTTATCTGGCTTGAATATATAACACTTCTTTCATTCACCCACCATTTTTCCAACATTTTGTTGAGTTTTTAATGTTCTCGAGCATCTATGATATACAACCTAGGAGAGTTTCTTGGGGTGACAACAGTAATAAAGCTTGATGACCTTATAAAATAAGTGACAAATGACACTTTTTTCATATTAGTGTAAAAACAAAAACAACACATCAGGCATCGATAACCAATGCATACTTTTCAACGAAGATCCTTCACTCCACCCGGTTCAATGGTGGAGGAAGCATTTCAGGCCCCCCTTGGCCATTTCCCATTAATGCGGGGGGGGGGTTGGGGGGTTTTCGAAATTTTTTTTTCATGGCTACCACTTTTTGCAACGTGGCACCTCCAAATTTTTTCACATCTGCAAGGCCTGAAACCACAAACCATTATGAACCCCCCCCCGAAATCTACTTCCAGTTTTTCTTGCATCCTACCATTGACTTCTCCTGCACCTTGTGCATCCATTATCTTCTGTCCAATAACAAACCTCCACGTCATCCACCCATTTTCACTTACCCATTCACCACCCGCTCCATTATAATATCATTTCCCATACACTCCAAAGTCGTTGTTGTGCTTGATTATCCATTTAAACATCCATTAAGCATTAATTCACATTTCCCCTACAAATTGAATTCCTATGGCTATATCTAAACAGTTAATTGAGACCAATCAAACCTATAATCTTGCATGGCTCCAATCTTTGCCACTTCTCGCTTCCATCGATAAAACAAAAGCACCATTTGTCACTCTATGTATTTTCACCACTGTCATTAATTTTAGATTAAAAATAGCTTTTGAATTTCCCTTGGAATAGTGATGGCTCCTAAAGTGAAGATATAGAATATTTCTGAAGAAGGGAATCGCTCCACAGTCTCCCTTGATCTTGATCATATGCCACGTGTAGACTCCCTTTTCAAGATCAATGACTATGAATGTGAGAGATTTCTATCAATTACATTCATGGTTAAACTGAAATATACGGATAAGGAGGATTCCATTCACTTCTTGGAGACACTTCTACCATTATTTTCTTTTCCTAAGACCCATCAATTCCCTGATCTAATCTCTTGGTGTTAAGCCAGGTATGACCATGTGCAAAGAACAATAATGACTCGGTATGGAAAAATCCTGATTACCATCACTATTCATAGCATAAACCAGATGCTAATGATACATCCATCTATTTCTCGTAGCCATTTCTCACCTACATCTCTCATGGACCTCTACAATAAACTCACTTTCCTACAGAGAGCTCTTATCTTTGAACTTTTGCTACCAAAAGATGTTGAATTACCTAGGAAAAATCCTCCGTATTCATCTTCCATGTTCCTTGAAGCTACTAGACACATTATCTCTATGTTATCATACCTCTTAGGTTATGAAAATGACAAACATGTTGAAGAATCCATCCCCGGATTCTTTTCTATTTTTAGCAAGGAATATCAACCTCCCTTCATGTATAAGTATAGCCACTTTCTAGATGACAATATACATGAAAAATTTATGAATTTGACCACATAAAGAGTATTCAGGTACAATTTAGTTATAATTCATCTAATTTTATTTCAATAGGGAGATCTATTGCCTATTCAGTTGAACAAACAAGATGAGCAGAGAGTGAATCAATTAGTGATTCACTATACAGGGCTAGTAAGAGCAGGATCATTAAATTTACATTCTCCCAGTTTATTGATTCCTTCATACATCCAGTTCTCCAATTACTCAACAGCCCTACGATGCCGAGAATTGGAGAATAAATTAAAAAGACACTACACCTATTAGAGAAAACCAATACTGGTGACTAATACCTATACCAGAATTACATTGAGATTAGGATCTATGGCAGTGAGTTGGCTCCATAGAAACTTCCTAAGTATGTGCTAATGAGAATATTCTCACTGGAATACATCAAGAAAATGATAAATATGGATGAAGTCCATTTTGTCTCAAGCAATAAGAAATCACAGTTTAAACTCAAAGCCAAAGTAGGGAGTTTCATCTGTAACACTAGGTCTGCAGGTACAGAAGCAGACATATTGCCAAAGAACATGAACCTACAACCAAGCTTCACTTGATCTTATGATCCTTTTGGGATTATTTCATCTCTTAGAGTACAGTTGAAGGTAGCACCTTACAACCATACACCTAGGCTAGAATTGGAGAAGTTCATGAACCAGGAGCAATGGTCTGAAGTTACTCTCACAGAAGCTGATGAACATGTTATATCAACTTCTCAGACAAAGACTCCATCTATACAAAGTACTCAGCATAAAAGAGCAAGACAGGAAACTCAGTCAGCTATAGATCTAGGTAAAGAGTACTATATCTTACAAAAGAAATCGAAAATTGAGTTGTCAATGTCATCAGGAAGCAAGCCACTAGAGATAATTATCTTAGAGAATTAGAAGATGTTTCATCAACAAGGACCACTGATCCCAAGCATCCCTGTACTTCATCAAATCCTTCTTCAGCTGAAACTATGGAGATTATTCAATCAACTGAGACCAGCTCAGCAGGAAATACTAATATCTTCTCAACATTTTTGGAAATCAAGCAAAAGAATGAAAGTCTTAAACCTCAAGTTCATAGTCATTTTGGGAAACATACATCCACTTCTCAGCATAGACTTCTCTATGCCTTCGACAGTGAAAGGGAAAGGATGCAAATGGCACTTTTACAGGCTCAAAGTCCATTTCCTAAATCCACAACTAACTACAAGAAGACCATCTTCTCATTTATTGTGAACCAGATACATCCCATTGATCAAATGGATTTTCATAGGCAATCAGGTGAGATGTTATTTTCAATAATGATTACAACTGCCATGTCCCTTTCCAAGCTCAGAACTGCTTTGTCCAATGTACAATCACAACTTAAGATTGAAAAGTTGTCATCATTTTCTAAAGATAACAAATTAAAATCTTTAGAAGATATCATTATCAAGATTGGATATGATCCCCAAGACTGTAAAGCAATTGAAGAAATACTGCAAGAGAAGAATGTTGAGATTACACCCGTGAAGAAATAGTTGAAGCTGCCTTCAAATGAGGATCCATGGACCAAATAAATGGTATAAAATGAATAGCACAGGGAGGAGATGTTAAATCTCATTATTGAGCAAAACATACAAATCAAGAAAATAGAGGAGCAGATAGAACAACTGCTCAAGGAAAAAAAGACAACATAGCTTGATGTGACCTCAGTGGTCACAACAATTCCAATGACAGGTGCAAATTTAGGCTCATCTCCTACTGACATTGCTTCGTCTTTAGTAACAGGTGAAACAACAAGGTTATCGCAGGAGCTACAAGCACAAAAACAACAAAATGAGAAGTTACTCCAGACGTTCCAAGCCCTGGAGTCACAAAAGGTAAAAAATGATGCCTTCTATGTAGAAGAAATGAAAAAGTAACATAGGTTAGAGCTCAAAGTAAAATAGTTAGAAAGCAAGACTCTACTAGTAGACACTTTGGCCCAAGCCAAAGAAGATATCTGGTTAGATATTAGCCACGCTATAATAGAAGTATGGCTATCCATATAAATCATTTTGAGCAGCAAGAACTAATTGTTAAGTGCAGAGCAGAGATAGAGACCTAGAAGGCAACATTGGGCACAAAACCCAAAGAACCACCAGGAATGGTCAGGGTACTAAAATCTAAAACTAGGCAGCAATTATAAGAGATAAACATTCGAGATAGGACAACTACTATTTTGGAAATTAAGAAAGTCCTAGCGAAGAAGAATCTATTAACTCAGCTAAAAACAAAGTGTGATGCTTTGAAGACTACAGTCAGGGGGTTTCACTGTAAATTCAGTATATTGCATAAGAAAGGTTTACCAGAGGTAGTATCATTAAATGATCAACTAGTAAAATTGGAGGATTACTGTGAAAGGCTTTATACCATTGCAGCAGATAGTAGTCAATTTGCAGGGATAAAAAGGAATATTACTAGCAAGGAGTTTTTGGAAGCATTAAGCTTAGACCTCTCCATTAAAAATGAAATTTGTCATCTTTTTCTCACCAAACCCAATTTTGAGAGATATACCGAAGTCGATGAGATACTTAGAAGGATGGTAAATCTCAAGATACCTAGTGAGAAAAGGTGGGATCAATTGTGTGAAACAATTGATTAACTTTTCATTCCAACAAGAAGACAACAACAATAGATTTTGAAGGAACAATCATCAACAACTTCTTACCTAATAGGGACACATCATGCAACAATTTTTCTTTTCTTATCTTATTTCAAGCAATCTTGTAATCAGTTAAGGATATTTTGTTTAGAACTTGTATAAATAACTTTGTTCTATGAGTTATTAAAGGTGGTACCTTTCCTTAAGAAATTTTGTAAAAGCGTTAATGTACAAGTTGTCTCTAGATCACTGATAATAAAGAAAAGGATTATGAATTTGGTCTCATACAGTTTCGTTTTCTTTTGTAGTTTTTCATGTGTCTCATTCATTATGTTTATTCTACATATGTTTAAGTTATATAGAGATATCAGGTGAGAATAAATGTGCTACAATTATTCTTGAAATTCCTTTCTAAAGTTATTATCATAAAGAGGCTGAGATATTTGACTGTCTGTCTAAAAAGCTCCCTCTAAATCAAAAATTTGTCAGCTTCTTATGTAATCTTAAGCATAGTTTGTTTAAATTTTGAACATTGGACAAAGGTTTTCCCGCTTATCATAATTTATCTTTCTATCTGAAATCTAAATTAATCATACCTCCTTACTATTCTTTCTAAACACATTATAAATTTAAATCATTGTGTGAAGTCAAATAGCAACCCTTTGATTATCTATTAGTACAGTCTAAAAGAGTTAATACATCATTCTTACAGATTGTTCTATGTATTGGTCCTCCATAAAAAAAAACCCAAAACCCATAAAAAAAATATCTTAGATGCTCTGGCATGCTCAATTGACCATTATCATCTCAGACGAATAACATCAATCTTGCATCATTGTTAGGGACTCAAATTTGATTAGTTTTTCTAGGTCAACGACATAAATCCTATTCCTTTAAGGTGACTAAATGTCTAGCTAGGTCAAAATCATTCACCTGGGAGCTCGACTGTATCGAACTGGCACCTTTGAATTACACTTGATCCCATTCTAAATCTGACAAAGTTAGTCCTTTGTCAGATCCAAAAAGAGTTGTGAGAAAGGCTAGTTCTATAAGGAGACATCAACCTTCTTCTTCCACTTCAGCCTTACAGTCTGAAGATATATTACAATTTGATCCCTATAGTAATATTCCATCTAATCGAGATTAGACTTATTTATCACCTAGGGTTGTTGAATTTTTAGATAGGTGAGTTGATTTTAAATTATCTTTCCTTATTCATTCACTTGAATCTCATCCAAAACCCTTACTTCCACTAGGATCAATTAAATCTGAGTCTGACTAGAGTGTTCATTTACCTGAATATGAACCTATAGATTTCATGTTTCCCAATACTTATTCATTACCTTCCACTTCTGAATGCCCTGAATCTTCTCCTTCTAAACAACCTGAAGGGACCTTTACTATATATTCAAATCCACTCTTTGAAACAAAAGAGGATATTCATTCTCAGGTCCACAAGTTAGTTATTAAAACTCCTTCAAAATATTTTAGGACATCTCCTCCTTCTTTATCCCCTCCTTCTTCACCTCCACATAATAATTTACTCTCTCTATCACCATCATCATCATCATCATCATCATCATCATCATCATCATCATCTTCTTCTTCTTCTTCTTCTTCTATACAAACACCTCATACACCACCTTATACTATGGCATTCCAACCCATTGTATCGACAAGCTATGCAGCTTAAGTTTTACCTCCAAACCTTAATGCTTTCCCTCCTAGATATTTAAAACATCTTCATAGGTATGATGAAGCAACTGGTTCCTCAGTTGAGGACCATCTTCAAGCATTTCTATATTTGGTAGATAATATGAACATTGAGCAAGAAAATGTATATATGAGGTTGTTTGTTCAATCTCTTGAGGGAAATGTAGGAACCTGGTTTAGGCAGTTACCTGCAAATTCCATTAGGTCTTGGGAAGAGTTAACAAATATATTCAAACACCAATGGGGTGTGAAGAAATATGCTCTTTACTTTTTGACTGAGTTTGAAGAACTTAAAAGAAACTTTGGTGAACCCGTATCTAATTGTATTAAAAGGTTCCACAAACATTATCATAAGATTCCCCTTGATAGAAAAACCCCTGTAGCAACAACTAAATCTAGGTTTTCAAAAGCCTTTGAAGACGATTTTGATGTAATGTTAAGAGAAAGAACTTCAAGGACTCTTGAATACATGAAAACTAATGCTATAGAGGTAGAAGAAAATAGGGTTGCCTCCACCACTTTAAAATCTAAAGAGGAAAAATCCCAAAGAAAGCTTAAATCTAGTCAAGAGGCCTCTACTTCTTCAAAGAATAAAATTGAATATTCTAAAATTGATGAGATCACTTCACTTATTAGAAACCTATCCAATAGAATTTCCAAGATTGAGACTCAACTTAGAATAGGTCAAAAAATAGTGAGTCAACCTCAAAATCAAAATCAAGGTCAATACAAAAGAAATCGACAATTACAAATTCTTCAAAGGCCTAGTAATGATCAACAAGTTCCAACTCCTTTACTGATAGATGATCAATAGCTCGATGACAATACCATGACTATAACTGAAGACATTAACAATATGGATAACTCTTATGGTCATACCACTATTATTCCTCTTTCACAAAATAAGCATGTTCAAGAAGATCAAGAATCCTCACAGGTTTCCAAATACCATGCCTTCCTTGAATTTCTAATTGCAGAGCTCAACAAAAGATATGATCTTATACCTAGACCTGGACCTAGAAGACCTCCTAATGAACCTCCAACAATTGAAACTCATACAAAAATTGTTGAAACTCAGACAACTACTATTTGACCATTAAATCAACCAACTGATACAGCTCAAATTGAAAAAAATTGTCTTGATTGCATTTAATGTTGAAAAGGAGTTAGAAAGAGTTAAAATCCCTATACCACTTTTAAAACTTTCCAAAAACCCTGGATATAAAAATCAAGTTTCCAAATGGATACAAAACACCTTTGTTGATACTAAAAGTGATGTTATTAACCTTCATTATGAAAAATAGAAGTTGTCTTTGGTCCCAACTCAGATATGATAGATGAAATAGTAACCCCTTTCTATGTGACATTAAAGACCAATGACTCGATGCTATATAACTGTATGCTTGATTTTGGAGCGTCACACAATCTCATGCCAAAAACCATCATGGATCATTTAAATCTTGACATAACTAGATACTATCATGATTTGTACACCTTTGATTCCAAAAGAGTACCTTGTCTAGGATTGATTAAGGATTTAGTAGTCACTCTTGCCCAAATCCAAGTAAAGAGCATAGTGTTAGATATTGTTGCCACTAACATCCCTCCCAAATTTGGAATGCTTCTTTCAAGGTCTTGTTGTGCCAAATTAGGGGGAACTCTTTAGATGGACATGTCTTATGCCACTATTCCAGTGTATGGGGGAGAACAACTTAGGTTGTATAGAGAGGTTATATTTGTCCACACGATATGCAAAATAGATCAACCAAAGAACCACCCCATTTATGCAATTGATCAAGATTTTGGCCGTTTTCAACTCTCTTCAAATCAAATACATGAATCTCAAGTAAAAATTGAAGATGTAGTTGAAAACCCTGTATCAAATCAAATAGAAGTATGGAGTTGTTATTTGATGGTTCTTGTATAAAGGATGGAGCAGGGGCTGGGGTAGTGTTAGTCTCACCAGAAAAGGAAAACATAACACAATCATGTAAACTTGATTTTGAAGTTACCAACAATGTAGCAGAATATGAGGCTTTCCTTCTAGGGCTATAGTTAGCCAAGAGTTTAAAGGTACACAACTTGAGTGTTTTGACTAACCCAGAGCTCATTGTAAGACAAGTTAGAAATATTTTCCAAACCAAGCATCCTAGGCTTAGGTCTTATAGAAATGAGGTTTGGGATTCCATTGAAAATTTCTTTGATGCCTTCAACATAACTTATGTCGCTAGAAATGAAAACATACATGAAGAATGGTTGGCTTTTCTTTCAAGCTAATTTAAGATTCGTAATCAAACACAACTATTATTCCACATCTAGGTTAAATACAGACCATCTATACCTGATAAAAAAAAGAATTGGCAAGTGTTTGAGGATGATGAACAACTAAAATATTTACTTCAACTTGTAGGTGATTTTTCTCTTCTTCAAATTGATGAAGACAATCTTGATATGGTCAATCCTCAAGCTGCTAATGATCCAAAATTAAATTCCAAGATTGCAAATCATGACATCATACAATTATCAAACAAATTCATTCCTAAGGGGTTAATTCCTTTAGAGAAAGTATTCGATTATAATGATGTCCCCCGAAATCCTCCATCCATTTCTCCTTAAGATGGCATAGAAGAAATCAATATTGGATCCCAAGAACAAGTGCAAAATATAAAAATATCTACATCTTTAGCCCCAAAAGTTAATCATGAATATCTTAAGTTACTTAAAAAATACAAAGATGTTTTTTCTTGGTCTTATTTTGATCTTAAAACTTATGATACATCGCTCATTGAATATAAGATCCCATTAAAAACTGAAGCTAAACCCTACCAACAAAAAATCAAAAGAAGTAATCCAATTCTTCTACCAACTATTGAGAAAAAGCTTAAGAAAATGTTATATGCACATATTATTCTTCCACTAAGATATTCTAATTGGATTGCCAATCTAGTACTTGTCAGAAAAAAATAATGGTGAAATTAGACTTTGTGTTGATTTTATAAACTTAAATAAAGCATCACCAAAGTAAAACTATCCATTACCTAAGATGGATCAGTTACTTCAACAAGTTTCTGGAGCCAACAAACTTTCTATGTTATATGGTTTTTTTGGTTATAGTCAGATTATGGTGGACAAAGAGGATAGGGAAAAGACTGCCTTCATAATACCTTTAGGTACTTTCATGTATGCAAGGATGCCTTTTGATTTGGTAAATGTAGGAGCTACATTGCAGAGAGCTATGGATATAGCTTTTGTAGGCCAGGTAAACAAATTTCTTGTTATTTATCTTGATGACCTTATAGATTTCTCTAATTCTAATAAAAATATTCAAATCACTTGATGAAGGTTTTTGAAAGATGCTGGAAATTTGGGATATCGTTGAATCCAAAGAAGTTTCTATTTGCTCTCTCAGAAGGGAAATTGCTTGGGCATATAATTTCTAAAGATGGAGTAGTTATTAATCCAAATAGAGTATCAAACATTTAGACATTAACATTACCAAGAAATAAAAAAGAAGTTCAAGCTTTTCTTGGTAAAATCAACTTTTTAAGAAGGTTCATACCCAATTATGTTGAAATTGTCAATGATATAACTAATATTCTTAAGAAGGGTCATGAAGTTAAATGGATTGTCTCTTCCAGGCATGCATTTTATCAAATCAAGAAAGTTATCTCTGAAGCTCCAACTCTTCCCAGCCCTGATTATACCGAACCATTCAATATCTTTTCCTTGCGTCTAAATCAACCCTTGTTGTTTGTTTACTATGAAAGAATGAAGATTCCCATGACCAAACTATAGCATCCTTTAGTAAAGTCATCAGAGATGTTGAGCTCAAATATGACATGATTGAGAAGCAAGATTATGCCCTAGTCCAATCCTTGAAATATTTTAGGATGTATGTTTCACATTCAACCATTATAACCTATGTTCCCAACCGTGTTGTCGAAAATGTTCTCACTCAACCAGATACTGATGAGAGGAGATGTAGATGGATCACCCAAATTTTGGAGTATGATCTAACTATCAAAACCACAAAGTTAGTAAAAGGTCAAGGATTAGCTAAGCTTTTAGCTGAATCCAACTATAAAGTGTTAGGCATCAACTTTGTTCTAGAAATACCAGGGGAGAATCTGTTGAAAATAATACTGAGAGGGGGGGTGAATCAGTATTATCTAGTTCTTTTAACAAATCTTCCTTATTTACACTTTGAATTATTTTTGCATATCAGTACCATAAAATAATGAGCAAGAAAATAGACAGTCACATCAAAGAACACCAGATATAAGGTGGAAACCCAATGTGGGTGAAAACCACCTGCTGCAATATGTCTCTATCTTCTTTCAAATTAGAAACTCCTTTTACAATGGTCTTGTACTGGTGGAGTCCTTTACCATTACGCAGGCTGCAACCTGCAGAGAACTACAACTCTCTCTCGTTTTCCAGTCTCTCCTGGAAGGGAGCTACAACCCCCTACTTCTTTTCTTTCAAGGACCACTTTTCATAAATTTT
This sequence comes from Pinus taeda, assembly GCA_000404065.3. Classification (NCBI taxonomy): domain Eukaryota; kingdom Viridiplantae; phylum Streptophyta; class Pinopsida; order Pinales; family Pinaceae; genus Pinus; species Pinus taeda. Next base: position 103,216 of record APFE031583441.1, on the reverse strand, counting down.
CAAACTGGATCCATAAACATCAAATGATCATCAAGTACCAGTAATTCACACAGATAACCAGATCCACAATAACAGTAAACTAAACCCAGAACACCTTATCAACAAAAAAATCAGTCAACAAAAGATCTTAAGACAGATATCAAATTTCCTTTTCTCTGGCCTGTGGCGTCTCCGCACTGTGCCTTCTGTGGCGCCTCTGTGGCGTCTCCGCACTGTGCCTTCTGTGGCGCCTCTGTGGCGCCTCCGCACTGCGCCTTCGCACTGCGCCTTCTGTGGCGTCTCCTGTGGCGCCTCCGCACTGCGCCTTCTGTGGCACCTCCGCACTGCGCCTTCTGTGGCGCCTTCGCACTGCGCCTTCTGTGGCGTCTCCTGTGGCCCCTTCGCACTGCGCCTTCTGTGGTGTCTCCTGTGGCGCCTCCGCACTGCGCCTTCTGTGGCGCCTTCACACTGCGCCTTCTGTGGCGCCTCTGCACTGCGCCTTCGGTGGCGCCTCTGTGGCGTTTCCTGTGGCGCCTCCGCACTTCCGCAGCTGCAGCGCTCGAGAGATCACCCTTCACGGATTTGCTTTCCACTTCACTTTCATATAGATCGAGCTTTTGAAACAATAACCCAATATTTCAGATCTTAAGATATTCAACCCAAAAGCATACACAAGCCAAATGATCTCCTTTGCTTTATATAGGCAAGCTCTTCCTCAAATCATGGACCAATACCACGGGCCAAAACCATAACAAACCAATACCATCAACTCAATACTAGGGATCAACACGTCTGTCGAGATGCCATGGTCCAAAAACCATAGGTTCAAATTCCAAGGACTAACTACCATGGACCAAAGGTAAGTTTTCCCACATGAAATAAACTTTTCTCTGCATAAAATTCCGTGAACTTTTCTCCACATGAAATAAACTTTTATAAACTTTTCTCTGCATAAAATTCCGTGAACTTTTCTCCTGCGTACTTCTTAATTCTCATCATATTGAGAGCCATGCCATGGGTCTTGCCATCAAGTACAACATCTGTAACATATAACCATACCAGAAACATAATGCCAACAGGTTGGACTCAGTTGTATTTTGTACTATTGATCAAAGGCACTAGTGTAATCAGTGTTTGGCAAAATTTAATGAATGAGTTGCAGCTATTTTGGTGGAATACCTGTGGTATGGAATTTTGACATAGTTTCTTCTTATGTTTCAGATGTTTGAATGTTTTGTACTCCCATGTTTCAATTCACTTCTATGATATGTTGATTTTCAAGTTGATGAGCAGAATACATCTTACACGCTCTGTTTTGGGAAAATCTTCATAGTTTGTCAATTTTCTTTAGTTTAGAAAGAATACATGCTTGACTTTCTCTTTCTAGCACTTCATGAGTCTTATCCATCTCACTTCATAACCTTAAAGTGTTTGAGTGCCTACCTAGCTTGCTCCATCAGATGTCTGCAATCATACCCTTATTTGCACTGACCTAGTCTCTTTGACCTAATCCTCTTCCAACAACCCCACCAAATCAAATTAAACAACCTTTGCACATCATATCTAGCCTAAAATCTAATCTATATAGCCCTATTGGTTGTGATCCTTTAGAGAGAGCCCTCTCCGGCTTGGTAGGGCTAGCTACCAAGTCAAAAGATTGGTTTGTGATTACCTCAGCTGGACTCTTTCTCAGCCTTGGACATCTGGAGGAGTGATAACATACTAGCACTGTTTCTAGGGAGCGAAAGGTTAATTTCCCTAGGGTGTAAGACTAGTTTACATTGGATTTTGGTCCACCAGATGATGGGACTAAGATCCATAAACGTTGATTCAGTGATTGCAGTGTCAATATCGTAGATTTTCCATCAACGAGACAAATTATGCATCCTGATCCAGTTGATTCGGTTGAAGACAATCAGAGCTTGTTCATAAAGTGAAGAAGGTTACTAATCACAAGTTCGTTTAGACTTCATTCCATTGGTAAGCTCTTAATCATTACCAATTTTAGATTTTACTATTGAATACTTTCCTTTGAAAATAATCTATGTTCAACTTAAAGTCTTAGGTCTTTTACCTCATATAGTTTGTGACCCTGTTAATTTACTATCTCTGAAAAGATATACCAGGTCAAACCCTGACCCAAATCCTCCTTCTTCCTTTGATAATCCTGAAATATTGTTAATAAAGCCTAAAGTCCCTTTCCTCGACAATGAAACCACAAAATTGGAAAGGACCACTTCCTTTCCACATCAAATACATAGTATTGAGGATGTACCTTTCGACAATAAATTTGAGTTATCCCTATTCCTTTCAAAGTTTGAGTCTTGTCTTACCGAAGAAGTTTTTGATCCCATAAATTTTGACTTATACCCTCCTGCCTCAAAGCCTTTGTTTAACCGATATTCTACTACTTCAGTCTTTAAAACTTGAGGATGAGATTTGGTCTAACTCTGAGAAACTTCAAAGCCTAGTTGATCAATTACAAATTACTGTTCAAAAGGCCTATATTTAGTATCAACTTGAGTTGTTATCTTCTGCAATACCCTCTACTACACCTCCGAAAGCATCCACATCACCTCCCCCATCTTCATCTCAACCAACACAACCTGTTGCAGTTCCCATCCACCATTCTCCAGCAGTTATGGTGAGATTTGCATCCTTAGTGTTACCTAGTCAATTGGCAGCTTTACCTCAAACCTATGGCTAGAGACTTCCTCTATTTGATGGCTGCCCAGGAGTCACAGTGCAGCAACATATTGATAATATGGTTAACTTCATTGACTTAGAGGAAGTCGATGAAGATGGCGCGAAAATGAGACTAATGGCTCAAATTTTATATGGAGATGTCAAAAATGGTTTCGTGGTTTGGTAGCTCACTCTATTGATACTCCTCAGAGGTTGAATGAGTTGTTTTATCCAGGTGGTGGGAAAAGAAGAATCCATTATAGATCTATTGACATGGCGAATTTTCGCTATACCAACAAGCGGAACTAACCCGATCATAGGCCCCAATTAGGCCTGCTTTCGTTTAGAATGGCTTAGTTCCAACGGGTTTTAAGGGACCCCATAAACTATTAAATGCGTTGAAAGATTGCTTATGGGAAGAAGACTTCAACTAAATCAACAAAATAAAACAGCTAACGTCTATGTATTGAATCCTATCTATACTTCTTCTAACTACTCTAGTTTATGTCCTAACTATCTTAATCTATCCTGCAGGAGCATGAGAAAAGAGAGGTTAAATATCACATAGGAATTCCAAGTCTAAATGAATCAATTATTGGTTCACATAAGAACAAGGTTGCATCAATTCTTAATTGCAATCCAATCAATCATACAGGAATACACATTCCTTTTTATAGAAGTAAAGCTTCCAACTGATGTCTGAAATGGTTTCAAATCAGGGACTCCTTGTGAATTAACTATGATGAATAACTACATTCAAACAACCAAGGCCAATTATAAGTTACATCATTATCAATATGCACAAAAAAAAACACATTTGTTTTTATGCCAGCAACAACACCCTGTCTCAAAACACATAAAAGCAAAGGATCTTAAATCTGAAACAAAAGGCTCCTCATTGAACCAAGCAGTCTCCTTTATTCATAATAAATCAAAGTTGTTTTCTCCAAACAAAAATCCCTTCTCTCATATCCGGAGGTAATACTTATGCAGCAGGGAATGACTCTCTGTCTTCCCTTAACCGTTCACCTTTCCCCTGTTCTTTTCAATATACAGACCAAAATACATAGGTGTAGAACAATCAATGTCACTACTGACATGTAGAAGGCATGTCCTGTCATTGGGGCACTTCATTTCCTGGGGAAATGGATAGATGTTGATTAGAAGAGGATGACTGTGTGTCATCTCTTCATGATTAAATATGGGGAAATTTCACTTTCGGAATACACAAGAAACGCGTGGAACTCGACCGAAACGCCTAGGGTTGCCTCTTTAAACGACATATTCGCATATATGGACTCTTTGGATCTACTTGTTATCACTAAAATATGACCCTAATAGGCTGCTGATCAGAATATCTCAGTGTAACTATTTCAAACCAATATTTTAGCTAAGGCTTAGCCTCCTCAGCTTGAGAGGGCTCTCCCAAAGGGTTAATGATATTGATTAAAGATATGGATAGATTGTTAACTCTATGGTTTGTGATTTTATAGGTTTATAGGTTGAAAGATGAAAGTTGGCTACCATTGGGATATGGAGTCAAAGTATGTTTCAGTACCACAGCAAGATCAGCTTAACATGAAAGTCATGGCATAGAGAGTTTTTATACATCAACAAAACAAAGATACAATGCAAGGAAACATAGGTTATAAATACATGAAGCAAGTTATAGCATCATTAATGAGTTCTAAGTAACATATATTCATACCACTGCAAGTAAGTGAAAGAGGAAATCCATGAGACAATAAGACATTAAAAACTCTCTTTGAATCCTGAGTAGTGAAGCCAAAACATTCAACCTAGCATGGAAGTCAAGGCATTATAGAGTTCAATTGCAGAAATGCAAATATAAAAAAGTGAAACACAGATAGTTTATCTATGGAGGAAGTTAGAGCATCATTGATGAGTTCTGAGTATCATAAGTAAATAGAACTGCAATGTAAGCACTGGAAGATGCCATCAAAACAAGAACATACAAGAACTCTTCATGAATCTTGAGATGTCTAAGTAGAAACTCTGCATTAGGTTAAAAATATACACAGTCTGCACATAGAGCAGCAGCTGAGCCAAAAAAGTCTCCAACCCTTTGCTAATTCAACCTATTGCTTTATATATAGCATTTACAACATGTATTCCCTCATCCCTCATCAAGAGAATTCGAATTTCTATTATTGACACCTATTCTAACCATAAAACAGACTACTAAATACAAGTGATAGCTAAATGACTGTCTTAAAGTCCTAATACAATTAGGAGTACAACTCCTTGTTATGACTAAACCACCTTAACTAAACATTGAATGCATTCTTTGACAGTTGACACCTCCTGAGGTTGAATTTGATGAAGCCTCTCTCGTTGTCACCTTACTGTTGATGATAAACCCTAGAAATTAGGGAACATGTTTCCCTGTTTTTAGGTATAGGATCCTTGAAAATTGGCACGTGGGACAGAGCCTTTATCTTCTCATCCATGACATATTTTATGAAACTGAAGGAATTTTTTGTATTCCATGTTGTGTGGAACAAAAACCTCTCTTGGATTTTAAAAACACTTATCCAGTTGTCCAGAATGTGTCTTTGCCAAACACGTGTAAAACAAGAAACATTTGTTCTCTGAAATTAGGGTTTCAAAGAAATATTAGTATCTCCAAACTAATAACACTTATGAAGAAAGTGAGATAGGTTATTATATCTGGAAATCCGATGAAGAGAAACATCTTTCAGAATTCAAAAATACCTTTTCCTATGACTAGAAACGGATCTTGAAAAAGACTGCTAAAACCAGAAAACAAAGCTTGGCTTTCAGCAGTTTTGTAACACAATTTTAACCATAAATTTCTCCCACCTCAGAACGAATCTGGAGAAACTGAAAGAGGCTTTTTGTAGGTAAGTATGTTAGGAAGAAAAGCCTCTTTCAGTTTTCAAAATTGATTTCTCAGCTGCTCAAGAACCCTTCTGGAAGTTGACTAGTAAAAGCAGAAAACAGAGTCTTTTATGTTGAAACAGGCTTTTTCAGTGGTTTCGTAGCGAGCTACGAAAACTCCTAGTTCAGTGATTTCGTAGCATAAAACATACTTTTTACACTATCTATGCTACGAAAATGTGGATTCATGGCTAATTTCAAAATTTCTTCAAAATGAGGTGAGATATGACTTCTAAACACATGGTGAGGCTTCTAGGACATGGAATGAGGCTGTCAAAATTTATTTGGAAAAGAGAATGACACTATTGAGATGAGATGAATCAAGACCTATTATAAGACTATGATTAGAAACAAGGAAAACTTTCCAAAGTTTAGAAACAAAAATTTTAGGGTGATAACAGTGGCTCCACTAGGGATAATGTGCCCTTGTGGTACACTAAGAACCTGTAGCTCCAGTGTCGCTATCCATCCTCTAGAATAAAACTCTGAACTTCTGCCCAATCTGCTCCTCAAGCCTTTAATTATTTCTCTAAGAAGAATTCAAACTACACTTACTGAAACAGATGCTTAGTCAACCTACCCTGAGCTTATTTACACATTCCTACCTACCCTATCAGTTGCAATCTCCACTTGTAGCTCAAGGAACATGAAACTTCCAATGAAGCCAGTCATCGATCTGATCTGACACTTGAATCTCTTGGTTTTTCTTGAAGCAAAAATAAACATGATACTGAAATAACCAAGTCAGCATGAGATGTACCCTTCAAGATAAAAATATAATTGGAAATCTGAATAGCAAATCTTTTCCATGTAATCAACTATAGGGTCAAAAAACACATGGTGAGTTTGATGTTTCTTATGATATTCTATAGCTTTGGACAACTCACCAATACTTTGGTCATCTACATAAGGCTTCAATTGTGTGCTGTCAAACTGCTCCTCAAATTGATTTTCAAAAATAATGTATTCTTCTTCATTCTCAAAAGAGAAAGGAAGCAACACCCTGTCTTTGTATTCTACCATAGAAATCTTTTGTAAAGTATGATCATGATCATGAAGACTATATGATTGAATTTGACTTTGTAAACCTTCAAAGTCTTTCTCAATGTTCTTAGCAACTTCATCCAAAAATTTGATCTCATCTTTTGTCTTGCACTCAAATGTTTTTAGATAAGAAGATAAGGAAAAAGAAAAAAATTCATCTATTCCTTCATTAATATGATCATCATAACATTCTATATATTTAGAAAACTGATTCTCAGCCACACAATATTCCTTTGATATGTTATCCGACTGCTTTTCTAAATGATTCCCACAAACAATGTAATTTTCCTCCTTATTATGATCATTCATTGATGTAATCTGCTGCAAGGAATTACATAAATGATCAACCTTTTCCTCTGCCTGAGGGTTATAAAAAAAATCTTCCAGTATTTCTTCTTGGTGTTTGCAATTATTTTCATCTTCATTATGATCCGAAGACTGACACGTCTGCTGCATCTCTACATCAATCACAAAGGATGTAATATGATTTTCATAAGTAAACCCCTACATATTTTCATGCTGCATTTCACAGGATGTTATCCTTTCTTCTTGTTGTTGAAATGTATTATTATGAAGAGCCTATAAAATTTCTTCATCCATGAATTCATTATCATCATAACAATCCACCAAATATTGAATAAAACTTGCAGAATGTTTGCAACAATCTTTGACCAGCAATAAGGAGGGATGACACTCTTTATACATGTCATAGAATACATCATGGAAATCAGTAAGAGAATATAATGAACCATTTTCCAAGCTTTTATACCAAGACCATGATTTTCCCTCTAAAGTGATCATAAACATATTCATGAGACAATATTTAGGGAATTGAACCTTAAGACTGCATACATGCATATGGAACCTAACCAAATGAAGAGCAGCATTGTCTTTCTTTTCATCTTTGAATATTAGAAGATCATCTAACAAATCAACCTTTGGCATAGGATTTGGAAAACCAGGGATATGAGACCAATTCATAGGGGCATACCTGGCATTCATTCTTGTAATGGAACTCATCTTGAAACTTCATCAAGCTATTGATCTTCTAGCAGTGGAGTCACCTTCCAATTTTTTATTCGATGTGTGGAGTCGCCAAGGTAGATGCAGCCTCAAAAATTTTATGAGTTCCTGCTACCTTCAGAAGTTCAACTTCTTGATTTCAGGAATGAATAACCTTCAGACTCCCGGCAGACGCACCAAAATGTTATCACCAAAAAAGGACCCTGATAGGCTGCTGATCAGAATATCTGAGTGTAACTATTTCAAACTAATCTTTTAGCTAAGGCTTAGCCTCCTTAGCCTGAGAGGGCTCTCTCAAAGGGTTAATGATATTGATTAAAGATATGGATAGATGGCTAACTCTATGGTTTGTGATTTTATAGGTTTATAGGTTGAAATATGAAGGCTAGCTACCATTGGGCTATGGATTCAAAGTATGTTTTAGTACCACAGCAAGATCAGCTTAACATGAAATTCAGGGCATAGAGATTTTTTATACATCAACAAAACAAAAATACAATGCAAGGAAACATAGTTTATAAATACATTAAAGAAGATAGAGCATCATTGATGAGTTCTAAGTAACATGTATTCATACCAATGCAAGTAAGTGAAATAGGAAAGCCATGAGACAATAAGACATTAAAAACTCTCTTTGAATCCTGAGTAGTGAAGCCAAAACATTCTACCTAGCATGGAAGTCAAGGCATTATAGAGTTTGAGTGCAGAAATGCAAATATAAAACAGTGAAACACAGTTAGTTTATCTATGAACGAAGTCAGAGCATCATTGATGAGTTCTGAGTATCATAACTAAACACCACTACAATGTAAGTACTAGAATATGCCATCAAAACAAGAACATACAAGAACTCTTCATGAATCTTGAGTTGTCTAAGTAGAAACTCTGCATTAGGTTAAAAATATACACAGTTTGCACATATAACAGCAGCTAAGCCAAAAAGTCTCCAACCCTTTGCTAATTTGACCTCTTGCTTTATATATAGTATTTACAACATGTATTCCCTCATCCCTCATCAAGAGAATTCAAATTTCTATTATTGATACCTATTCTAACCATAAAACAGAGTATTAAATACAAGTGACAGATAACTAACTATCTTAGAATCATAATACAATTAGGAGTACAACTTATTGTTATGACTAAACCACCTTAACTAAACATTGAATGCATTCTTTGACAACTGCAACCTCTTGAGGTCGAATTTGATGAAGCCTCCCATGTTGTCAACTTACTGCTGATGATAAACCCTAGAAATTAAGGAATATGTTTCCCTGTTTTTAGGTTTAGGATCCTTGAGAATTGGCACGTGGGACAGAGCCTTTATTTCTCATCCATGACATATTTTACAAAAATGAAGGATTTTTTTGTATTCCATGCAATCTAGAACAAAAACCTCTCTTGGTTTTTAAAAACACTTCTCCAACTGTCCAGAATCTGTCCTTGAACAACATGTGTAAAATAGGAAACATTTGTTCTCTGAAATTAGGGTTTCAAAGAAAGCTTAGTATCTCCCAACTAATAACACTTATGAATAAAGTGAGATATTTTACTATAGCTGGAGAGTTTATGAAGATGAACCTCCTTCAGAATTCCAAAATACCTTTTCCTGTGACTAGAAACTAACCTTGAAAAAGACTGCTAAAACCAGAAAACAAAGCTTGGCTTTCAGCAATTTCGTAGCGCAATTGTAACCATAAATTTCTCCCACCTCAAAATGAATCTAAAGAAACTGAAATATTTTTAGTAGTTCAGTATGTTAGGAAGAAAATCCTCTTTCTGTTTTCAAAATTGAGTTCTCAGCTACTCAGGAACCCTTCTGGAAGTTTACTAGTAAAAGCAGAAAACAAATTCTTTAAACAGGATTTTTCAGCGGTTTCATAGCGCGCTATGAAAACTCTGAGTTTAGTGATTTTGTAGTGAAAAACAGAGCTTTTACACTATCTACGCTACGAAAACATGGATTCGTAGCTAATTTCAAAATTTCCTGAAAATGATGTGAGATGTGACTTCTAAACACATGGTGAGGCTTCTAGGACATGGAATGAGGTTGTCAAACTTTATTTGGAAAAGAGAATGACACTATTGAGATGAGATGACTCAAAACCTATTATAAGACTATGACTAGAAACAATGCAAACTTTCCAAAGTTTAGAAACAAAAATTTAGGGTGATAACACTGCTCATGCATTTTCTTTTTACTCTTCGCCTGCCTTCTCTTGGTCCTCGCCTACAGAGATAACAAACATCAATCATACTTATGTAGTCATACTTATGCAATTATGATAAAATGCTTTAAAAAAACAAATCTTGCCTTCATGAAGCAATTATAACATCAAAGGAACAAGTGTGAAATAATCGCCCCTTGGTTTTTAACCCATGCATTGAGTAAGTCCAGCGAGCGAAAATCCAATTTATACTAAAAATCATTGCATAACACTTAACCAGATGCTATTTCAGAAGGGGTCTAAGTGGTAACCAATACTTCAAGGAAGGCCCCCGATTTCACTCTTCAAGCAACACGTAGCATCTAGGAGGAAAGAGGAAACCGCTTTTCGGGATGGTATTGCTCGAGCTACTTGTTCACCTGAAATCTGCGTGGACCGTTGGATCCACGAACAGTAAATCAACGGTGAGGGGACTTGACACAAGAAAACACAAAAAACCCCATGGTCAAGTCATACAACCAGACATCAATTCTTATGAGCCACGTTTAATAATCCCTTCGAATCTGCAACATAAGCTTTCCCTTTTGAAAAACCCGACCACAACGTATTATCGCAATATAAGGGAATACACGGGAAAACCCGCGGCCAACCATAGGGCCAAACTTGAAAGGTTATAGATGGGAACCTATACCCTATCAGGCCAACCATATGGGATTTTCATTAAAAATTGCAACCACAGCCTTTTACCGAATACACAGGAATATACATGAAAACTCGCAGCCGGGCCGTACAGCCGGACTTCAAAATTATGTACCGGAGCCTATAATCATCGGCGGGTCCACCGTATCGTAAATCACTGTATATATAAACCATGAACTCTGCCGATTGCAATAAGCGATTGGGAAGGCAGACCCGAAATACATATGAGCTGGGTTAATAATCCTTTTAGGTCTGCAGTATAACACTTTCCTTTGAAAATTGGGTCCAGAACGTTTTATCAAAAATACAAAGGAATACATAGGAAAACCTGTGACTAGGTCATACAATCGGACTTCAAAATTTATGCACCCGAATTGATAGTATCAGTGGGTCTAGAATATCACAGTGTGCCTTATATAAAGCTCTTGGGTTCCGCCGATTGCGATATGTGATTGGGGCTCCGGACCTGATAATATATATATCACGGTTAATAAATCCATCGGGTCCGAAACACATGTGTGCTTTATATCTATATATATAGCCTTGGGATCCCACCGATAGCGATATGCGATATGTTTTCGGACCTAATATTATATATATTGTGATTAATAGAGCCATCATGTCCAGAAGACAGCTGCACTTTTTTTTATATATACAGCCTTAGGACTTGGCCAATTGCAATATGCGATGGGGATTCGGACTCGATATTTATATAATATGGTTGATAAATCCGTCGAGTCCAGAGTATAGTGGTACGCATCATGCCTCAGTGTTGATTCCGATAGGCGAAAAGGGGTGATTTAGGCATTTTTCTTTTAGTATTTCTATTATAAAGAGTTATAATGGATATGAAGGTACGATGGAGGGTTTTTGAGGGTTGAAATGGTGCTAATGAAGGATATGAATGAAGGGCTAGAAAGGGTTATAAATGGATCATGCAGCAGATGTTTAAAGAGGGGGGCTTAACCATTAGGAATTGGAGATTTGGCTCGGCAACGAGTTAAAGTCTCTAGAATAAAACAGATCATTCGGAGAGGTGGAAGATCAACTTTAGGGGACCCATTCAAAATTGCTATTAAGGAAAGTTTTGATACGGTGGTAGTTGTGGCCACAACAAATGGTGAACCGTTGGGCGAACTAGTTATCTCTGTTTCAAAATAAACCTTAGATCAATAAAACATCAAGGTGTTAAGATAAACTTGAAATGCAAACTGTACAGATGAACAAGCATGGATTCCACTTCAACATTAATTATTTCAGGAGAGATAAAGACAAATAGATTCTTCTTACTGATAAGGTTTTGACAGGCATTCTCCAATGGTCATATTATGGGGTTTATTGACCTTCCTTTACCTATTTTATAATTTCGAAATCCTTTCAAGGCCATCACTGGTCTGTCAATACCTGCTCAGGTGTGTACCTCAGCTCTTTATTACACATCAAACTTGATGTAGATATGTTTATCTACACTTTATATGAGAATTTCAGTGCTATATTTCCATATGATTGAATGGGGCTTAGTCATGGATCATGCCATATTTTTAAATTGCTTAAGAAAGGTTGGGCTTGTTGTGTCAACCGGTACTCTGAGCTCAACAATAGTCCTTACTCTAACTGGCTTCCCAAAAAACCTGTCCTTCCAAATTGGCACAAGGACTTGACATTACATTTTATTTTAAATAAGCCCTTCCTATTTTAGCCACAAGGACTAGAGAACAATTGGATTTTCCACATGGTATATGGCAGTAATTTTAGCCCATGAAAGGAGATTTACTTGTAGATAACAGGTATTGGACAATTTAGTGTGGTGGATGGGACCAATGGAGAATGATTGCAAACCTTACAGACAAGTATAGGCTAGGTCTGAGTGGGATTTATTCAAAATGCATCATTCCTCCATGTCGATCTAGCTGTAGTTACACATTTTTCGTTTTATAAAGATGCCCCTAAATGCTCTAAATATCCAAGTTATCAACAGATCTTACCCAGTTCCAAACAGATGCCAATTAGTGCCTTTGGTTTGAATTCCACAGTTGATTTTCAAGTTCTCATGGGTTGGTTGAAAATCTGCTTGATTTGCAAGGTAACAATGGATTTAGAATCAGAAAACTCATTAGCAGGTTAATGAAGGAGGAAAAATCTGAAGGTGGTGAATGAGGGAAACTTGAAAAGGTAAAAACGAGACTAGAGGGCCGAAATAAATTGGCTGAAAAGGACTGCAATTCAAAACAGCAGGAAAATAAAATTTGCAATAAAAACAAAAAGGAAAAGACGGAAATGCAACTAAACTAACAACAAAAATAAAATGAATCCTAACCTATTCAGAAGGTAACCACCATGTGGTGGCTACTAGAAGTATCTCTTCAGATGTTGGCCACTAACAAGGATTTTTTCAGTTTCTCCCCGTAAAGTTTTCAACCTATAAGTTCCTTGACAAATTTTTTCCACAACTTGGAATGGGCCCATCCATAAGTGTTGGAATTTTGTGTGTTTACCTTTTGGCTCATTTAACTTGTCCCATTTCAGGACTAGCTCTCCTACCTGGTAATCTTTATCACCTGTGAGATGGTGATCAAACCATCTCTTCAAAATCATTTGGTGATTTCTGAATTTGTTTCTGGCTTTATCTCTCAATTCCTCCAACCTCATCAGTGGGTTGATACTTTCTTGAAGCAAGGCTGAAGGAGTTCCTCTTGAAGCTTGGGAGAGCTGTAGAGAGGGAAGGGTAATGTTTGGAGGCAAGATGGCTTCCTATCCATAGACAAGGAAGTATGGGGAGTTTCCTAAGGCCACTTTTGGGGTGACCCTATCAGCCCAAAGGGCATATTTTAGGGTGTTGTGCCAGTTCCTCTGGTTGTCAGTGACAGATTTATGGACTATGCGTATGAGGTTCTTGTTTGAAGACTTTGCAACTCCATTTCCCTGGGGATAATAGTTCGATGCATACCTTATGTGAATTGATTTATCAATAGAAAATTCATTCAATTTCAATGATGAAAAGTAAGAAGCATTATCAAATATGATAGCGTCAGGAATGTCATACCTGTTGATAATGAATTTCTCAATAAATGATATTACCTCATCTTCGTTCACCTTCCAAAGCGGGATGGCTTTGGTCCATCTAGTGAAGTATTCGGTCACTGTGAGTATATACTTATGTTGTTGTGAAGAGTTTCGAGTGATCTTGCCTATGACATCCAAGCCCCATTGCTAGAATGGGCATTAAATCATAACGGGCATGAGGGGAACAGCTGGCTTTCTTTCTCGTCCTACTCCAGTTTGACATACCTTGCATTTCTAAGCGTAGGCATGCAAGTCTCTAAACACTGTGGGCCAATAATATTTGGCTCTTAATATTTTGTGAGCAGTGGTATCTCCGCCATAGTGACCACCTGTTGGGTCGTCATGCATTTCTTTCAAGACATGGTAGGCATCATCCTTTTCCAAACACCTCAGCCAAATTTCGTCATAGTTTTTTCTGTATAATGTGTTATTGGCCAAATGATACTGATTATATTTCAATTTGAGCACTTTATTTTGTGATGCATCCATGTGTTCAGGACATGACCCCCGTGTAAGATAGAAGTGGATGTCGTAATACCATGACTCAAGATCCAAAAGGGCCTCCAACGTTTTGCGCTCACACATTAGCGCTTCATTAATCCATAGGGGCTCCTCCCTGAATTCCACTTGTGCATTTTGTAAGTTCTGTGCTTCTGGTTCTTTGGATGCCCCTACTTTCTCTGCCAAGGCTTTTGTATCTAGCCTACACAATCCCTGCCCTCGAACTATCTTTGTCGGCTTAATCTCGAGGTCAAATTATTGAAGTGCGATTATCCAATTTCCTCTCCGTTCACCCATTTCTTTCTGCACGAAGAGGGATCTTACAACAGGATGGGGAATGATCACTTTAGTCCTTGCCTTTAATAAATAAGGGCGAAAATGTTTGATGGCCCTAAAAACGGAAAAACCTTGTTTCTCCATGTCTGGGTAGTTCAGTTCTACTCCATGGAGATTAGAACTCATATAAGAAATAGGGACTTCATTTCCATCATCATTTTTTTGAGTGAGAATTGCAGCATATGAAAGATCATAAGCAAAAGTGTACAAGAAGAATTCCTTGCTGAAATTGGGGTTGACCAATGCAGGAGCTTATGCGATGGCTTCCTTGATTCGCTAAAACAATTTCTTAGCTTCATCGCTCCACTTATACACAACGTCCTTTTTCATCATTAGTTGCATAGGATGCACTATTTCTATGAAACCTAAAACAAATTTCCTAACAAAATTAATTTTCCCAAAGAAAGATTGCATTGCCTTTTTATTTTCAGGGGGTTGTATTCTCATGATAGTCTCTAATCTTGCAGGATCAATAATGATCCCTTCTTTAGAGAGGATATGACCCAGTAGTTTCTCTTCTATTACTACAAATACGCTCTTATTGGTATTCAACAATATTCCATACCTTTGGCATCTTTCAAAAATATGTTTTAGGTGATAAATATGATCCCTTGTGTGATATGAATACATAGTGATGTCATCCATGTAAACCACTAC
Source organism: Pinus taeda (assembly GCA_000404065.3). NCBI lineage: Eukaryota > Viridiplantae > Streptophyta > Pinopsida > Pinales > Pinaceae > Pinus > Pinus taeda. Next base: position 88,139 of record APFE031583441.1, on the reverse strand, counting down.
TAATTTGTTAATCAACCCTCGAAAAGCTATGTCCATGGATCTCTGGAATGTGGCGCCCGCATTAATAAGTCCAAAAGGCATTTTGTGATATACGTAAGTGCCCCATTTAGTGTTGAAGGTTGTCTTCAATTAATCCCCATTAGATACCAACACTTGATTATATCCTGAAAACCCATCTAATAGGCAACATTTCAGACCCAGAAACGCACTGAAGAATGTGTTCCATAGAAGGGACAGGGTAGTTATCCTTTTGTGATGCTTTGTTCAGGTTTCTGAAATCGATACACAGCATGATGTCTCCATTTTTCTTTCTCACTGGCACGAGATTGGCTACCTAGCAGGTGTGTCTAACCAGGAAAATGATTTTAGCATCCATCGTTTTGTTCTATTCTTTCTTCACTAACGGTTCCAGGCTTGGATGCATCTTGCGAAGTTTTTGTTGGTAGGGCTTACCCTCCTTTTCCAAAGGAATTACATGCTGCATAATGCTGGTATCAAAGGTTTTTAGGTCTCCATATGTCCATGAAAAGATGTCCTTGTATTCTTTAAATAGCTTGAAAAATGCAGCCTTTTCTTGTGGAGAGCACCCCAAGCCCAAATTAACAGTTTTTGGGTCTTCTTTGGTTCCAAGATTGACCGATTCGTACTTCATGGATGAGCTATGTGTTTTGCAATTTGTTGGCTTTTTGAATTTATCATACAGGTCATATAAGTGCTCCATCTTGATCTTTTTCCTCACCTTCCCTCTCATTAATAAGCATGTCACGTCCTTTTTCGTCTATGATTGCATTCTTGAACGTCTTCTCACAGTGCAAGAACTCCAAGATTTTCTCGTCATCTTTGAACACCTCCCGGTTTGAGATGTTATCAGGCACGGATGATCTGAAAATCAATTCAACATAACATTTATTCTTCTTTAATCTAAAATCAGGCAAAAGTTTTGCAGCCATACCAGCCATCAGATCAGCATCTTGGTTTTGTCCTTGAGGTATGTATGTGATATTAAAAGAATCAAAACTGTCAATTAATTTCCATACCTCATGTTGGTACCTTACCAGGTGTGGCGAATTACAGTGTATCCTCTTCCTTACCTGGTCCATAATTATCTATGAGTCACCAAAAACTTTAAGATTTTTACCTTCATATCAATGGCTTTCTTCAGGCCCTGCAGCAAGCCTTCATATTTTGTCGTGTTGTTGGTGCACGTGAATTCCAACTGGATGGCCATTAGATTTTGGTTCCCTTGTGGATCAATGAGAGCACTCCCAGCACCTACACCTTCAAGGTAGTTAGAGCCATCAAAATAGAGTGTCCAAAATATAGAGTCTAGTGTTATATCAATTAAATTGCTTCCTACGAAACTAGTCTATCATCTACTATATTACAAGGTGGTTCATCAATTGGATTACAGGGGAGAGATTCCAACTATGTGTTTATTTCATTTCCTTCAATTGTTTCCACATGGAATTCTCCAATATAGGTTTCTGTGGCACAAACATTAAAACTATAATTCCCAAGGATAGAGTTGGTAAACGTTGCAGGTTCATTGGGACCATTTAGCTCCGTCACCACATACTTCATGTATCTTTCATGATCAACTCTCAGAATATCACCTTTTCCCTTCTGAGGAAACAAGAGATGAGACGAATCAGTTGAGAAGTATCCATTCAGTTTTGCTAACCAGTCCCTACTAAGTAGCATTCCATAAGCCTCGAGTATGTAGACTACAACTATATCGATGATTTGTGTGTACTACAGTTTAGTAGTCATCCGAATCAATACATCTTTCAATTCCCCAATTACTTTCACATTTGTCCTATTTAATAGCATGATTCGAGTTCTAGTTTTCTCAGGTGTCACATGAAGTATTTTAGCAACAACGTAAGGCATCATAGTGGATGAGGCACCTGAGTCTACCAAGCAACTGTGTACGTTCATGTTGAAGATTTCAAATGTGATAAGGAAAGGGGGAGCCATGGATTTTGATTTCCTTCCTATCATGGCTGCACTGACATCTTGGGAGTTTTGATTCATTTTTTATAGGGTGGCTTCCATGGCTACTGGCTTTTGGGTTGTGCTGGGATTACTAATAGGTTTGGAGAATGACTTCTGGGTTTGGCTTCTCAGGATGGTGGGGATTTTGCAGTTCCGCTCATTCATATCTTTCAAGATAAAATCTCTTTGCTACGTTAATTTTAGCAAATCAAAGTATGTGATATTAGCCCTAGATTTCTTAAGATCATCCACAATATTGTAGTCAATGTTATAAACAGGGTAGGGTAAAGTAAACATACCGATTTTGCCGTTCTTAGGCGGGGGTTTACCATTTTGAGTTGCCTTCATTGCAGTCGGAGATGCATTATCTTCCTATGGAGAGTTCACAATTAGAGTACCCTTAGACTTAGCGCTAGGCCTACCCTTCACTACAGGAACTTTGTGTTATAAAATTATATATTATAGAGCAATGGAACACATATAATATTGCAAAAATATAAACACAGAAAACGCATAAAACAAGAGAGACACAGATATACGTGGTTCACCCAGTTTGGGCTACTTCCACCCCAAATAGCCATTCCTTCCTTTCCATTATCCAGCAAAATGAAGAGACACAACCTACAGCAGATCCGCTGTAATATCCTCGGTTTTCTCTCACAGTCTCACCTCTCTGCTTCTCGCTTGGAGAATACATATCTATTACATATCCTCAAATACAATGCCCTCATACAAAGAGAGGGGTTGACTTCTAGGGCAAAAAACCCTAAACTAAACATAAGTTCTACCGTCAGATCATCTGCCTAATGAACGGCCCAGATAGACCAGAAATTACTATACTTTTACAAGGAAATTTTATGTCTGTTTTTAGCTTCAGGGGCGCTACCCCCAAGCCCCCACCGGGGACCGTTGGCCCCCGGACCCCCGCAAGGGGGAAAAGTCCCCCCCACACCTCCCCATGTGGAGGGGTGTACAAACTTCCTGGGGTATACATCCGCTGAAACAAAGACATCTGAACAATCATGCTCCACACACAACAATCTCCCACTTGGAGAATGATTGTAGTAACTCCACCGCTACTTCATTTGTTGGACAATGACTCCTCTTTGGACCTGGTTGTTTCTCATCTTCATCGTCATTCTTGAAGACCAATTGAAACTGAGCATATTCTCAGTTTCTCCCTGGTTACAACTTGCGTTAACATATCTGCAGGATTCTGGCTAGTGTGTATCTTTTCCAGCTTTAACTCCCCATCTTCCAACACTAATCGTATGAAATGGTACTTGAGCTATATGTGTTTAGTCCTGGAATGAAATGTTGAGATCTTTGCAAGATGAATGTCACTTTGGCTATCACTGTATAACGTGCCCATATCATGCTCCTTACCCAATTCACCCATAAACCTTTGTAACCAAATCATTTATTTACTAGCCTCTATAGTAGCAACACACTCTACTTTTGTTGTTGAAAGTGCAACAACACTTTGGATTTTTGAAACCCAACTGACAGTTGTTCCACTGATAGTAAATACATATCCTGTAGTGCTCTTCTTGTTATCTCTATCACCTACCATATCAGCATCAACATATCCTTGTAGAGAAATATTTGAACCACCAAAGCATAATGCTTGATTTTTGGTACCTTTCAAATATCTGAGAATCCATTTCACTGTCATCCAATGTTCCTTTCCTGGATTGGTCATGTACTTGCTTACAACTCCCACTGCATGTGCAATATTAGGCCTTGTGTAGACCATTGCATACATTAGGCTTCCAACTGCTTATGCATATGGAACTTTAGACATATAATCCATGTCTTCTTGGGTATTTGGGCACATTTCCTTACTAAGTTTGAAATGGCTAACAAAAGGTGTACTAACTGGTTTTGCATTATGCATATTAAATATTTTCAACACTTTTTGTATGTACTCATTCTGAGACAATGTTAATTTGCGATTTTTCCTGTCTCTAGTAATTCTCATACCAAGGATTTGTTTTGCAGCTCCCAAATCCTTCATTGCAAATGAATTTTCCAATTTCCTTTTGAGCACATTTATTTCCTGCATGTTAGACCCTACAACAAGCATGTCATCCACATACAATAACAATATAATATAGCTGCCATCATTTTGCTTTTTTAGATAAACGTAATGATTAGAGTGACATCTAGTATAATTAGACATAAACTTGTCAAATTTTAGATACCACTACCTTGGAGCCTGTTTTAAGCCATACAAGCTCTTCTTCAACCTACACACTAGTTTCTCCTTCCCTTTTACTTCATATCCTTGTGGTTGCTGCATATATATCTCTTCCTCCAAATCCACATGGAGAAAGGTTATCTTTACATCTAACTGCTCAAGATGCAAATCTTCAACTGCTACTAGACTTAAAATAGTTCTTATTGAAGTCATTTTAACAACAGGAGAGAATATTTCTTCAAAATCAATATCTTTCTTCTATGCAAACCCCTTCACCACAAGTCTAGCTTTTTACCTCTGTTTTCCTCTATCTTCTTCCTTCAGCCTGTAAACCCATTTATCTTACAATGTAGTTTTACCTACAGACAACCTGACTAAGTCCCAAGTTTGGTTATGCATTAAGGAGTCCATCTCTTCTTCCATGGTTAGCTCCCACTTCTTCCTACTTTCAACCTGCATTGCTTCTTCATAACATTCGCGTTCACCAGAATCAGTCAATAATAAATAATATAATGAAGGAGAGTATCGTTCAAGGGGTTTACTTATCCCGGTAGATCATTTAACACCACTTTCAGGTGTTTGGGTTGCCTATTGTTGTTGTGTTGGTTGTTGTTGTTGTGGTTGTTGATTATTATTATTTTCAGACACCTTTACTTTTTCACTGGTCTCATCAAGAACTATGTATTCCTTGTTTTCTTTTCCTATTTCTTTTCCTACAACTGATACTTATACAAGACCTTTTCATTGAATATTACATCTCTGCTCCTAATGATTTTGTGATTTTCATAATCATATAAGCGATAACCAAAATCATTAACACCATATCCAATAAAGGTACATTTGTTTGATTTTAACTCAAGCTTTGTTCTGTTTTCTTTATTAATATGGACAAAGGCCTCACAACCAAAAGGCTTTAAAAAAGAGTATTTTACCTTTTTACCTGTCCATGCTTCCTCTGGAACACCACCATCCAAGGAACTTGAAGGCCCTCTGTTTATTAGATAAACAATAGTATCTACATCATCTGCCCAAAATTGTAAAGGCAATCCAGCATGAAATCTCATGCACCTTGCACGCTCCATGATTGTTTTGTTCATCCTTTTTGACACACCATTTTCTTGTGGTGTTCTTCGAACTGTCTTCTCTTTGCAAATTCCATGCTCTGAACAGTACCTATCAAACTCTTTGCTACAATATTCACCTCCATTGTCTAATCTGAGACACTTCAATTTCTTTCCTGTCTCAATCTCAACCAAAGCTTTCCATTTCTTGAAAGTACCAAATACATTAGATTTATCCTTAATACAATAAATCCAAGTTTTTCTAGTTGCATCATCAATAAAAGTAACATAATAATGAGAGCCACCGAGAGATGATACTTGAGAAGGTCCCCATACATCTGTATGCACAAGTTCTAATTTTCACTCTTCTTTTCTTTCCAAACTCTTAGAAATCTGACTCTCTTCTATTTTCCATAAATGCAATTCTCACAGAAGTCCAAATCAACATTCTTCAAACCCGACAACAAATTCATTGAGTGAAGAATCTTCATCCCCTTCTCACTCATGTGTCTAAGCCTATGATGCCATAATATTGCATTTTCTCCTTTTCAAGTTAAAGCATTAACATAGTTAGAAATACCATTGCATAAATACAATATACCAACCTTTTTTGCCTTTTGCTATTACCAGGCTCCCTTGGAGATCTTCCAAGCTTTATTTGTGAAAGTTTTCACACAACCTTCACTGCCTAACTGCCCTTTTGAAATCAAATTTTTCTTCAGATATGGAACATGCCTTACCTCCTTTACTAGCCATTGGTTTCCATTCTGCTATTTTAAAAGAACCTTACCCATTCCAACAATTTTACAGGGTTTATCATCACCCAAATGGACTTGTCCAAAATTTCCTTGAACATAGTCATGAAAATATTTCTTATCAAGTGTGGCATGGAATGAGGCCCTTGAATCTACCATCCAAGAATCAGTAATATTTTTGAAAGAAAGAATCAAAGAATCTTGCAACACCTCACCTGACACATTTGCTTCATGATTATTTCCTTGCTGCACATCTCCTTCTTTTCCCTTCCGAGATCTACAGTCTTTCTTTAGATGTCCTTTCTTTCCGCATTTCCAGCACACTATCCCGATCTGGACTTGGATCTACCTTTCCTTGATTTACTGCGATATCCTGAGCCCTTTCCTCTTTCCATTTTTCTTCCCCTAGTCTCTGCACTCAAAGCATTACTCGATATCTCACCGGAACTTTTCCGTCACATTTCCTCGGTAAGGATAGCACCAACAACATCATCAAACTTTAAAGTACTAGATCCAGAAACAGAGTTACTAATGGCTATTACTAAACATTCCAACTTCTGGCAATGAGCACAAGAATAACAGAGCTCTAACTTCATCATCAAAGTTTACCCCTACAGAACTTAACTGACTTGTAATAGTATGAAAATCATTTAAATGGTTTGCAACAGATCCACCTTTCGACATCTTCATATTAAATAATCGTTTCATAAGAAATACCTTATTTGAGGCCAAGGGTTTTTCATATAGTTTCGCCGACGCCTTAATCAAACCCTTTGTCATTGTTTCCTTCGAAATGTTGAAGGTGACCGATGCTGAGAGGCACAACCATACTATTCCGAGTCCCTGTCTATCAAGAAGGTTCCATTCTTCATCTATCATACCCATCGGAATCTTTGCTTTTCTGCCCAATTGTAGGTACAGACTTTCTGATACAGATAATCTTCCATCTGCATCTTCCATAGTGAGAAGTTTTGGACGTTAAATTTCTCAACCTAAAACTTACCATCTTTCGCCATTGCTCCCACTTGAACCAAGAGCCCTTCTCTCGTGCGTGTTTGTCAGCCAAATAGACCTTCGACTCTGATACCAGTTGTTAGAAAATCATATATTACAGAGCAATGGAACTCATAGAATATAGCAGAAAGATAAACACAGAAAACACATAAAACTAAAGAGACATAGATATACGTGGTACACCTAGTTTAGGCTACGTCCACCCTGAACAGCCAGTCCTTCCTTTTTATTATCCAGCAAAATGAAGAGACATAATCTACAGTAGATCTCACGATCTCACCTCTCTGTTTTTCGCTCAAAGAATACACATCTATTACACAACCTCAATACAGTGCCCTCATACAAAGAGAGGGGTTTCCTTCTAGGGCTAAAAACGATAAACTAAACATAAGTTCTACTGTTAGATCATCCGCCTAATGAATGCACTAGATTGACTAGAAACTACTATAATTTTAGAATGCAATTTTACATCTGTTTTTAGCTTCGAGGGCGCTGCCCCCGAAACCCCTGCCGGGGGACCGATGGTCCCCGGATGCCCCAGCCTGGGGGGATCGGCCCCCCTGAACCCCCACTAGGGGGACAAGTCCCCCTCTCACCCCCCCGCATGGAGGGGTGTACTAACTTCCTGGTGTACACATCCGGCTGGAACAAAGACCTCTAAATAATAATGATTCACACCCAACATCTGTAATATCTTTATGGATGAATGCAAAGGAATTTGGGGATGGTGTTAGTCATCACTGGTTGATAACAAGGAAGGATTTTCTGATGGGTGTGTTTTAGGTATTTTTTGTTCTCTATGTTGCTCAGCCATGTGTTATGTGTATTCTGTTCTCTCCATTACACAACGCTGTAAATAATGACATAGCTAGCTCACTCTGATGGATGATATTTGTCGTGTTTTATTTTGGTGATGGAAGGATTCAGTGACAAGGTCATGATAATTTACTGCTAGGTTTAAGCTCATACTAAATAAGGATAAAATGTGATTAATAATTCATGTGTAGGAGGTTTATTGATCGGTATTATATATAATTGTCAAAACATTTTACTGAAACAGTAAAGAGGGTTGGAATAGGGCATTAAATATTTCTTTATGTCTCTTCACTTGTAAATATTGGTTGTCGTGCAACTGCGAGTGTGAGAGTAGTAAATTTACAAGGAGCTTCCGCTACCAGAGTCGATCTATGAACCTAGCCGAGAATACAATGGAGATGTATGGATGTCGATGTTAATCATGCCATGCACTAAGCTAATGATTGGCTTAGTGCATGGTTGTTAAGAATTGTCATGTTTTCTATGCAAGGCTTTGGGATTCTAACCATCGGTGCCGTGGCCATTATCGTTTGGAAATTCTTAGCAACCATGCACTAACACAATCATTGGCTTAGTGCATGGCAATATTAACATCCACATCCATACATCTCCATTATATTCCCTGTTGGGTTCACGACTTGACTTCGATAGTGGCAGCTCCTTACAAATTTATCGCTTTGACACCCGCAGTTGGACAAAAATTGATATTTACATCCGAAGAGACATAAGTTAAGGAAATCTTTAATTCCCTACCCCAACCCTCTTTACTCCTTCAGGGATAATGTTTGAATTTAAAAAATTTTGCAATCTTTAGAGCTCACTTTTTGAATTTGAATAAACTTTCAACCTTCGTCATTCACTTTTGAATTTGTGAGCTAGAAGTGATTATGAGCTCTATAATATATTTATGGATGAATGCAAAGGAATTTGGGGATGGTGTTACTCAGCACTGGATATAACATGGAAGGATTTTCTAATGGGCATGTTTTAGGTGCTTTCTGTTCTCTTTGTTGCTCACTTGTGTGTTGTGTGCATTCTATTCTCTCCTTTGCTCAATGGTGTAAACAATGACATGACTAGTTCACTTTGGTGGACGACCTTTGTCCTGATTAACTATGGTGATGGAAGGATTTAGTGACAAAGTCATGATAATTTCCTTCTAGGTTTAAGCTCATACTTAACTAGGGACAAAATGTGATTAACAATTCATGGTCATTAAATATATGAATTTTTTTTATATCTTTTATAATTTCTTTTTCATATTATATTTTTCCTAATTTATTTTTGAGATAAAAGTTGTTATTTCTAGTCATGACCGATCAATCAAGCTCATAACCGATTTAATGTATGAGCAATTATATATTTTAATATATTTGATTTAATTCATGAAGAGTAACTTGTATCAGAACCATGGACGACCATCGTCTAAGTTTTATTTTCTCATATAAAGGGATATGCTAAATGAAAATCAATTTAAGAAATCAAATTCGGAATTAATACCTTGTCTTTATTGGTTGTGCTATTTCTTAATACAAACTGTGCAAGAAAAAGACACATCAAACATTTGAAGTATGCACTTCGGTCAAAGACAACAGAACTTAAAAGGAAAATGGCCAAAAAATATACTACGGTTATAATTTATTTTTTATATATGTGTGTGGGGTTGATAGAAGAATGAAGAAAAAAGAAAAAAACTTGAAATAATTTGAATAATATGGTTTGGAAATTTGACAATTAATATATATAACGAAAAAATAATAAATATAAAAACAAAATAAATTCCTAAAACATATTAGAAGAAATGAATTAAAAGATAATTTGAACATCTCACCTAAGAGAAATAGAGTGAAAAGTCAAAGAAAGATAATTAATGAAATAAAATATACTTAAATCTAAAATAAAGAAATTAAAGAATAATAAGGATAAAGAATTAAAAGTAGTAAAAGTGAAAATAATAAGTAATAAAAAAATAAGGAGGAGATATAAAATAGTTTAGATTTGAGAAATTAAAGGATAATAAGTTGATAAAGAATAAAAAATAGTAAAAGTGAAAATAATAAGTAATAAAAAAATAAAAAGGAGATATAAAATAGTAAAAAAAAAATAAGAGTGAAATTTAATTTTAATGTGTAGAAGGTTTATGCAGTCCAAAATTATTGGTAAATGAATGTCTAGTTAAGGAACTTTTTGTGTTATGGTGAACATTCAAAGTTATGCAGTAGTGCCAAGTTTTTGATGAAACAAAGTAGGCCTAGTTTTTTCATGTAACAAACCATAAAACCAAACTACTTAGGCTTGTAAGAAAAAGTAAGATATTCCTTAGGGTTCAAGAATGTATAACAAATAAAGATAATATAATTCTTTCTAAATACTCTAAATAACTCAATTAGTAATAATACAATTCAATATATCATAAAAAAATTAGAATAATTAAATATATATTTACATTGTTTAAATAATACACAAACCATTGAAATAAATAAAGATTATTAAATTGATAGAAAGAAGTATGAGATAAGATTTTATACAAAAGTCATGAATGAGTAATAAATGATTTTCTTACACCACTCCATATGGTTAACATTATCTAAGGTATATAAATAAATTTATATAAGTTTAAAGGGTTTTTAAAATTTTTTATAATTTTGAAGGGGCTTTAAAATCTATATTTTTTTAGATTTTTATAAAACATTCAACTAGGCATAAAAAAATAAAGGTTTTATAGTAATTTATTCTAATTCTATATTTATCTTAAAATTTAATTTTTAGATTTATTAATATTGAAGGTTATCTTTTTATGGAAATGGTGATCTTATGATTAAGTTTTGTTTTTCTCTCTACAATTGATATACAAGGGTGAGCAATCATCATTGAAGCAAAGGCTTTTTGTTGCCTAGTACATGAGATAGAGACTAAAACTATTTTGTTGAGGTTACATGGCATAGTAGTAAATAAGCACTAAAATACTAGTATTTATTAAAAAGTATGATATCTAAAAATCTTAGAAATGTATTACAAGAAAATTGCACAAAAAACCCATGCAAATAATTAAAATGGAGTTAAATACAAATGTATTGATATATTCTTGGCTCCACTTCTACTTGAACTCAAGTTTTATAAACCATGACCCCATGCATTCTTATTATAATAGAAAAAAAAATTGTTGCTTCATATTGAAATTGACTTGTGAATAATACAATTTTGTAGTAAATATCCATGCCAATTCCAAATCATTCTTCCTAAATTATACATTAGTAGAGGTACAATGGTAAGAAATACAAAGACATATTACCTTAAACTATTTAATTTTTAAATTCAAGTCCTTGAAAGAAACGAAGGCCTTAATTTTATTGCAGATGAATCAATGATTTTTTTTCCTAATATGTTTTAAGGTCTAAACCATTTTTCAAAGTGACCTTGATTCATAAATTTCCATAGATATTTCACTAGATAGTTCATCACAATAGATCCGATAAAATTATACTTAAAAATCTGAAATCTATACTATGAAGGTTATTTTATTTAGACTTCTAAATTTATTTATTCTTTTCATACGTCCAATATGTAAAATATATAAAATAGAGAACATGTAAAAATACAATCCCTTAGCACCATAATAGCACAAGATGTTATGACCAAAAAATGATCACCTAGCCATTTTTAACTAGGTGGATCGAAATACACCATGTAGGATTAATATTACCATAGTAAAATCACTTTTAGTGTGAAAAATAAATTAGTAGACCACTTTTATTAAATTATTTTTGGATGAAAAAAAACCATGAGAATGATTAGATAAATCCTTATTTTTTATTTTTTCTCTAAGAATAATTATTAAATCATTGTTTATATAATTATGGAGTTGTCTATAATGCGACTTTTTGGAGATTCCGATGACGGAATCCGGTGGAAGAAATGAGGTTAAATCTTGATTTTTAGCAGTTAAAATGGTTTTTTAATTGCATATTTGGATTCAGCGCCCTGAAAAACCCCTGGGAGCCATTGATTGTGCAGAAACTAGCTATCAAACTTGGGATTCCAATGAATTGCTGCTGGATTTTGACTGGAGAAATCCGCCGGAAAAGCTTTCAAAAAGTCGCGTTATAGACTACTGCTATAATTATTTGTTGTCACATTTGACGAAATCCCCTAAGAATAATTAAATAAAACATTCAACAAGGCATAGAAAAATAAAGGTTTTATAGTAATTTATTCTAATTCCATATTTATCTTAAAATTTAATTTTTAGATTTATTAATATCGAAGGTTATCTTTTTATGTAAATGGTGATCTTATGATTAAGTTTTGTTTTCCCTCTACAATTGATATAGAAGGGTGAGGAATCATTATTGAAGCAAAGGCTTTTTGTTGCCTAGTGCATGAGATAGAGACTAAAACTATTTTGTTGAGGTTACATGGCATAGTAGTAAATGAGCACTAAAATACCAGTATTTATTAAAAAGAATGATATCTAAAAATCTTACAAATGTATTACAAGAAAATTACACAGAGAAACCGTGAAAATAATTAAAATGGAGTTGAATACAAATGTATTGGTATATTCTTGGCTCCACTTCTACTTGAACTCAAGTTTTAGAAACCATGACTCCATGCACTCTTATTATAATAGAAATTAAAATTATTGCTTCATGTTGAAATCGACTTGTGAAGAATACAATTTTGTAGTAAATATCTATGTCAATTCCAATCACTCTTCCTAAATTATACATTAGTAGAGGTACAATGGTAAGAAATACAAAGACATATTATCCTAAACTATTTAATTTTGTAAATTTAAGTGCTTGAAAGAAACGAATGTCTTAATTTTATTGCAGATGAATCAATGATTTTTTTTCCCAATATGTTTTAAGGTCTAAACCATTTTTCAAAGTGACCTTGATTCATAAATTTCCATGGATATTTCACTAGATAGTTCATCACAATAGATCCGATAAAATTATACTTTAAAATCTAAAATCTATACTATGAGGGTTATTTTATTTAGACTTCTAAATTTATTTATTGTTTTCATACATCCAATATGTAAAATATATAAAATGGGGAACATGTAAAAATACAATCCCTTAGCACCATAATAGCAGAAGATGGTATGACCAAAAAATGATCACCTAGCCATTTCTAACTAGGTTGATCTAAATACACCATGTAGGATTAATTTTACCATAGTAAAATCACCTCTAGTGTGAAAAATAAATTAGTAGACCACTTTTATTAAATTATTTTCAGATGAAAAAAAACCATGAAAATGATTTTATAAATCCTTATTTATTTAATTTTCTCTAAGAATAATTATTAAATCATTGTTTAAATAATTATTCCTTGTCACATTTGACGAAATCCCCTAGGAATAATTAAATAAATCACTATTTATTTATTATTAATTATTTCTATCATTGGAATAATTGTTAAATCACTATTTAATAAGTATTTCAATTTCACACCATTCTTAATCCTCGCGAAATATAATAAAATTATTTTAATTTTTAATATTTTTAAATAAAGATATTTGACAATTTTAAATATATTTACCCTCTCCAAAAAATATAATAAAGTATTAGTAATGGTTAGATCTTGATTTGGTCAATATTTTTTTTATTGTTCTCCCTTTTTTAGATTAATTCAATACTTTGTTATAAATAGGAGGGTTTTCCATTCATTCTTCACCATGATCATTATCATCGTCACCATTATTGTCTCTTTTCTTTTAAGCTCCCATTTGATTTCTCCACATTGTTTTGGGTTTTTCACACATTGAGAGAGAACATTGATTGCTGAAGCATCAAGGACATCAAAGGACCCATCCCACAGAGGGGGATTTGCAGACCCTTTTTGTAGATATCCTTCACGAGGTGTTATCAATAAGAATCTATTCAATTAAAAGTCTTTCTATTTGGGTTCTTACATTGGATAAATATTGACTATTTTTTGCTATTGTGGATCGTAGATGTTTTTATTGTAGGTTTTACACTTTTTATTGTAGATCGCAATCATAAGAAGCCACAAATTTTTGTTAGGGTAATTTATCACCTAGTGAATTATGTGAAGTGTTTTTGGTACACCTTCCAAGAAACTTCACACTAAAAAGTGGTGACTGCAGTGATGTAATAATAACGTTGTTGGGTGATTGAAGTTTCAGTAAATTTCGGGGTTTTCTATAACTGTTTTGAGCCTCTCAATTTCTATGTATAGTATTAATTTCCTTTTTGTCAAAATTTTCAGATTCTGGTGGTTTAAGTTTCTTTCCACAGGTCACAAGTACCAATCAAGCAGGAGATGGAAATATTTGTGTGGGATCTACTGACCAAGGGACTAGGAAGAAAAACACATTTTTTAGCCCCTGATCTGTGTTCCAGAGCACACTATTTGGCCCAAAAGCTTCGTTTTCTTGTGTTTCAGGTGAGTACTTGCATTTTGGTAATTTTTTGGAAATTTTTTAGAATTTTTTTTCAGATTTGCTAAGAGCGTTGTCTGCAAACTGGGAAGGGTACGTCAACACTATTTTCGGTCTCTCCTAGGCCTAGATACACTCATTTTTTCTCTTTGAGGAAGGAAAAATCCGCTCAGGGTTTAGACTACACCTCCACATTTTTAGGGAGATATTGACTGAGTGAGGAGTCTAGGGTTTCAACATTTTCAACCAATGCTTTTTAGAGTCTGATCCATTACTTTTCAAAACTTTTGGATAGGTTTCTTTCACCTTTTATCCCTTTAGCTTTTTGTTTTTCCTCTCCCCCTTAGGATCCCCTTGAGCATCCTAGGTTTTAAGAGTTTCACACCTATCCTTTGGAACATTTTTTACCTCTGATTTTTATTGTCTGTCTACACCATTTACAACATATTAGTGCCTCTAGATCTCATTCCCTTGACATTAGATATTTTAGGCCTTTTAATGTGTCTTTGAGTAGATTGTTTCCCTCTCTTCCTCATATACTTGATAGACTTTGGGGGTGGGGTTTTGTGTTCTTGATTGGTTGTTTATTTTCTGTCATTTTCATATTTATTTATAGTATTTTAGCAACACATGGCATCATAAAACTTTCTCAACTGACTCATCCAATTGACACATTATTTTCACACACTCACACCCTAAGTGAATGTGAGCTTGGTTAACATTGCCAAGCCCAAATTTGAAACTCAGTACAAATAAATTAATCCCACTTGGGCACCAGGGCAAAACAATCTTGTAGTGTACGTGTAGGAATGGTGGGATAGGTTTCCAATAACACCCATTGATCTCTTACATTGAGACATAGATGTTAACATATTAGGGAGCTCAAAATTCATCACCATCCCATTGTCCAAAGCCAGAGTTCATCAGAAACCCAATTTAGAGGAGTTTAGGCTAGGTTAGTGTGTGAGTGATTCTCTTCTAGAATACCCAACCTTTAGCAGGGAGTCCTGTGCATTGGTTGACTACGAAGAAGCTCAGGAATCGACCGTCCTTGTGGAACAAAGGTTATTTTAGTGACCAATCTTAGGAAAATACCTTATAGGACTGGCTTTGGGAAGCAGTTAGTTCTCTACCTTACCTTTCTTTGGACAACCCTGGTTACAAGGATGAGATTCTGTCAAGAAAGAAGTTCTTTGGAAGGTCATCTAAAACAATAAATTTTGGATTGTTTGAGGATTTAAACCACCTATAGGCTAGAGGTATTTTTATTTGATAGGACACATTTTCTTGTATTAGAGTAACATCATTAATATAGTTAGTTTACACTTGGAACCACTGCACTATGTATTTGATTGTTTTTTGTTGCTGTTTTATTCCTATCATGACCCTTTAGTGCTTAGATCCATAATTGTCTCGACATCATTATGCCCCCTAGGCATTTGTTGGGGTGACTTCGATGTCTTCATCCTTAGTTCTTGTTAGGACATATTACTTCTCCCCATTGAGTTGAAGCACATCCTTCCAATCCTTCATTGGTTAATGATTGTGATGTCGATTCTACTAATTCATCCAAATCCTCCTTTAATTTTGCATATTATCAACCTCGTTCTGGCACCATTTTAGGCACCAACATGGGTGTGGTAAACTAGGGGGTAACCTATTTACCAACTAGGGTAACCCCACTAGCGCAACCCCCACCAATGTGGTCACTCCTACTCCAGTGCTTCATTTTATGGATGGTTTGAGTCTCCCTGATTTCAGCCAGCACATTAGCAATCCCCTTCTCTATGATCCCACTTGGCCAATTATTTTTACTAAACTTCCTTATTACATCCCTACTTTTGAATGTAATCACAGAGAAGATCCCATTAATTAGGTTCTCTCATTCCACGTGTCCATCTGTCTTCGTTTTTTCCAATGCATGCTTACTAGAGGAGCTGCTAAGTGGTATGTTGATCAACCCAGAGCGACTCATTCCACTTTTGTGGTTGTTGCCAAATATTTTCTTGCCTATTTCCAGTCAGCTCTTTGTTATGACACTGGTACCAAATTTTTGACTTCTTTCCTTCAAACTTCTGCCATTCACCTATGCCACCATTTTTAGGAATGATGTAGAAGGAGGAGCATTTGTAGAGCTTCTGAATTTGAAGATCGTGTCTATATGGATTAGTTCCTTAGATCACTTTTAGCCCCAATTTCCAAAGATATCACATCACACTTCCTCTAGGCTGAGGAAGATGTGTTGAAATATGGCAACAAGAATATTCCAATTTAATTTGTCCTTGAATTAAATTGTGAATTAAAATTAAATTTAGTCTTAATAGCTACTTGGAATTAATTAATTAATTTATTTTAAATTAATTAGTTGGAGAAATTCATGTTAGAAGTCTTTCTGAAGTCATGCAAGAGTTATCCCTTAAATTAAAGAGATAAGATTGAGTTATATTTGAGTTGTAATTAGTTAACTCAGTTTATTGAGTTAAGTCCAGTTAAATTAATGTCCAAACTATTTGAGGAACTAATAGTGAGTTAATAGTCAGTTGATGCATTAATAAACTCAACTAGTGCTACTCCAGTTAACTGAAGATTCCCTCATTAGAAACCCATGAGGGTCTATTCTGAGAAAGAACTAGTTGAGATTAATGTTCAAGGATAGTGTACTATTAGTTGCATGTGTTTTCTCATGGTGAAAACTAATGCATGTAGTGAAGGATTCATCCTTGAGGATTGCATAGTTTTGAAGGATTGTTTTTCCACTTGGTAATAGGCCAATCATCCACAAGGAACAATGCAAGGAAATAGGAGCTTGGAAGGCAGAGAGGAAGGCTGGAGAGAAGCCAAGATTGCCTGTGAGCATCTGTGAGGATTGTACTGAGAGCTAGCTAGCTATGAGAGCTAAGGCTTTGTATAATTCCTATGTATTTCCACCATGTATGATAGTATAATAGTGTGGGGTTTTATCTGAGACTTTCCCCAAAGTGTTTTCATGTGTATTGTGCCATTGATTCTTATTCTTCTGGTTATATTGTTCAGCTCGATCTTTAAGCTTCCAAAAATTGATAGTAGAAGTAGGTTATAGTACTATGCTTTGATTTATATTGCATTATCGGGTTAACCTATCATAGGTTTTCTACATGGTATCAGAGTTGTGAATAGTATACTGAGAAGAGAATTTGAAGTTTGAAGTTAGGGGTTGCAAGTGCAAATCGAATTCATATCATACTTCAAGGTTGGCCAATGGCTTTCTATGGCTTAAGACT
The DNA here is from genome assembly GCA_000404065.3 of Pinus taeda. Taxonomy (NCBI): domain Eukaryota; kingdom Viridiplantae; phylum Streptophyta; class Pinopsida; order Pinales; family Pinaceae; genus Pinus; species Pinus taeda. The sequence continues at coordinate 70,626 of APFE031583441.1, read as the reverse complement.
CAAGTATGCCTTGGAAGGTAGCTCAAATTACATGGCATGGAAAGGTAGAATGAAGCCTGTATTGGGAGACAATGGCTTGAAGGAATTCATTGATCAAGAAATACCAAAGCCAGCTTCAACTAATGCAAAATAGTTGGTTGAGTGGAAGAAGTGTGTGGCGAAGGAGAGATGGATCATCCTTGAGGGAGTCTAAGACCATATTGTCTCGAGTCTCCATGGGAAGGATAATCCATTTTGAATGTGGAAGACAATGAAAAACCTCAACCAGAACAATAGCGACCAGAGGAAATTGGTGCTCAAGGATAAGCTTCGAAGAATCAAGATGGAGAACGGTGATACGATTTCCACTTATCTAAAAACGTTTACCACCTGTAGAGATGAGCTTGGCAGTGTGGGAATAACTACTACTGATGATGATATGGTGAGCCTCGCTCTCCTTGGCCTTCCATAGAGTTGGAATAGCTACCAATACTCTATGAATGGAAGGGAGAGACTGTCGGTTTGGGAATGACTGTGGTCGGATCTTATGCAGGAGGAGATCAGGAGGAGCACACGAGATGGTTCTTCATCCAAGAATGGTGATGAAGAAAATTTTGCCTTAGCAAGTAAGGCAAGGAAAGGGAAGGGGAAGGCTTCCCATTTCAAATCTAATTCTTCTCATGGAGGGAAGAAGGGTGACATGTCTAAAGTAATATGCTTTAATTGTCATAAGATGGGACATTATACGACTAATTTCCCATTGAAGAAGTCGAAGAAGGGATCCTCGTAAGGATCGAAAGGTGAGGCATTAGCCTCTCAGTTCAAAATGGACTTTACCCTCATCATATGCATGGTGTCATCGATGATGGGTTGTGTCTGGTATCTTGATAGTGGAGCCTCATTCCACATGACGCGGTGATAAAAAATTTATTCAGTGCCTTGGAGGAGAAAGACCTCAAGATGCACATAGAGTTGGGTGATGACGAAAGGTATAATGTTTCAGGAGTGGGCACAGTTTATTTTCATAGGGAGCATGGAGCTCCTCTCACCTTGGCAGATGTGATGTATGTGCTTGGACTGAAGAACAACTTAGTATTGGTTGTGAGGTTAGAGGAGAAAGGCTATGATGTTGTCTTCAGTAAAGGAAAGGCATTTCTAAGACACATAGCCACGAGCCAGATCAAGAGGATAGGGATTCGGGTGAAGAATCTCTATAAACTAGAGGTAGATGATTGTGCAACATTTAGTACAAAAGTAGAATTGGTGCAAAGCCAAGATATTGGCGAGTTGTGGCATAGGCGGTTGGGGCATTTGCATCATGGGGCTTTGAAGATAATGCAAGAGATATCTACATGACATCCCAATGGTAAACTTGAGCAAGTTGACACATGCAAAGGTTGTACCTTGGGAAAGTACATCAAGTATTCCTTTCATGATCGAGACAGTTGAGCAGAGGCTATCTTAGAGCAAGTTCATACTGATTTGTATGGACCATTCTCGATGACATACACAATGAAGCAAAGGTACTATGTGATTTTCATTGATGGCTATTCTCGTAAATGCTAGATTTATTTCATGTAGAAGAAGGACCAAACTTTCACAAAGTTTTGTGAGTTCAAAGTTTTGGTCAAGAGAGAGTCAGGGAAGAAGATCAAGGCCTTAAGAAGTGACAACGATGGAGAATGTGTGTCTGAAGAGCTTAAGCACTTATTTGCAGCAGAAGGAATTAAATGAGAGTTGACGGCACCTCATAACCCACAGCAGAATGGGGTGGCCAAGAGGAAGAACAGGAGTATTGTAGGGGTAGCATGGGCAATACTGCATGACCAAGGCCTACCACTTCACTTGTGGGCTGAGGCATGCAACACAACGGTCTATTTGTCGGATAGAAACCCGCATAGCATAACTGTGATGAAGACACCAGAAGAAGATTTCTCCAGTAAGAGACCAAATGTGGGTCACTTCAGGATCTTTGGCTCATCGGTATATTTCCATGTGACAAAGGATGCACGGAAGAAGCCTGAGCCAACAACAGAGTTGGAGATATTTGTGGGGTACACTGATACACCTCAGAACTATCGGGTGTACTTTCCTACCAGTCGGAGGACAGTGGTTCACAGAGATATCAAGTTTGATGAGCAGAAGGCCATGCGAGTTTCCATTGAGAGGGAGATCCAATTACAGGCTGTGGAGGAACTATTTGTTCCTAAGGAGTAGGAGCCTCAGATTGATGCGAAGCAGTTTCATGCAGAGGTTCCAGGAGTGGAGATATCCACTCAAGTCTAGAGTCTTCTAGAGATGGACGAAAGTGCACAAGAGAAGCTGACAGATTGTTGGAGGATGCGAGAGAGAATGTGGGAGCACCATCTTCTCAGCACAGATAGAGGAGGTCACTTGAGAAGTACACTGGATACATGGCCCTTGATAGGGAATGTGTTGAGACCGAGTCATCTTCCATTGAGGAAGCAGTGCAGAAGCCGATTTGGGTTGATGCTATGGTGGACGAGTATGACTCCATAGTTCATAATAGTGTTTGGGATGTGGTTCCGAGACCAGAGAACAAGTCAACTGTGAGTTCCCGTTGGTGTTACAAGGTAAATAAAGCTGTTGATGGTAGTGTGGAGAAGCATAAGGCAAGATTTGTTACTCGTGGCTTTTCACAAGTCGAGGGGATTGACTATGATGAGACTTTTTGTCCTGTCACAAGGTACTCATCTATGAGATCTATGTTGGCACTATCACCACAGATGGGTTGGAAGATCCATCATATGGATGTGAATATTGCATTCCTCAATGGCCAGATTGAAGAAGAGGTGTACATAGAGCAGCCAGAAGGTTTTGAGACCTTTGATCGTGAGTCGCATGTGTGCCAACTCAAGAGAGCATTGTATGGGCTGAAGCAAGCACCTTATGTTTGGTACACTAGGATAGACAACTACTTCACCGGGTTGGGCTTCATCAAGAGTGAAATGGATGTAAACCTGTACCACATTGTGGTGAAAGGTAAGATGTTGATCACTGTACTTTATGTTGATGATCTCATATTGATTAGTGATGATCAGTTGTTCGTGTCTTGCAAGGAGAACCTTGCTAGAGAATTCGAGATGAAAGACATGGGTCTCATGCATTACTTCCTTGGCATGGAAGTGTGGCAGAAGGATGGGGAGTTGTTTGTGTCTTAGGGCAAGTATGCCAACGAGATACTCATGAGATTCCACATGGAGAAGTGCAAGCCCATGTAGACTCCTCTAGTATGTAACTACAGGAAGGAGGTTTCTACTTCAAGGTAAGTGGTACAGGCTACTATGTATAGGCAACTTGTGGGTTCACTGATGTACTTAATGAACACATGACCAGATTTGTGCCACGCAGTGAACCAACTAAGTCAAGCGATGGTTCAAGCTACCAAGATGCTTTGGAATGTGGCAAACCGTGTATTGAGATACCTCAGAGGCACATCTTAGTATGGAAAAAGGTACAGACGTACAGATAGAGTGAAGCTATAGGGATTCACTATTTTAGATTGGGTAGGGAGTACGTCATATCAGAAGAGCACATCAGGAGGGATTTTCAACCTTGGGTCAGCGATGGTTTCTTGGTACAACAGGAAATAGAGGTTGGTTTCACTTAGCTCAGCAGAGGCAGAATACATGGCTGCAAGTAAGGAAACATGTGAGGCCATCTAGATGTGGAAAATCCCAGTTGGTTTGGTTGTTCAGAGGATGGATCGAAATGTGATCTATTGTGATAATTAGAGTTGTATCAAACTCTCTGAGAATATAATATTTCATGATAGGTCCAAGTACATCACATCCGGTATCATCATCTCAGAGACTGTGTAGCAAGGAAGATCATGTTGCTGCAGTATATTTCGACAGAGGAGCAAGATGCTGACATTTTGACAAAGGAATTGTCAAAGTGTAAATTCAAGCTCCATAGAAACAAGAGAGGGGTGGCAGATAATCCCTTTCTTGTTGAGAGGGAGTGTTGAAATATGATAACAAGAATATTCCAACTTAATTTGTCCTTGAATTAAATTGTGAATTAAAATTGATTTTACTCTTAACAGCAACTTCGAAATAATTAATTAATTTATTTTGAATTAATTAGTTGGAGAAATTCAAGTTAGAGGTCTTTTTGAAGTCATGCAAGAGTTATCCCTTAATTTAAGGAGATAATATTGAGTTATATTTGAGTTGTAATTAGTTAAATCAGTTTATTGAGTTAAGTCCAGTTAAATTAGTTCCAAACTGTTTGAGGAACTAATAGTGAGTTAATAGTCATTTGATGCATTAATTCTCTCAACTAGTGCTACTCGAGTTAACTGAAGATTCCCTCATCAAAAAATTGAGCATTTCTATTGTGAGAAAGACCTAGTTGAGATTAATGTTCAAGGATAGTGTACTATCAGTTGCATTTTTTTCTCATGGAAAAAACTCAAGCATGCAGTCAAGGATTCATCCTTGAGGATTGTGCAGTTTTGAAGGCTTGTCCTTCCACTTGGTAATAGGCTAATCATCCACAAGGAACAACACAAGGAAATAAAATCTCGGAGGACGGAGAGGAAGGCTAGAGAGAAGCCAAGTTTACCTGTGAGCATTTGTGAGGATTGTATTGAGAGTTGGCTCGCTATGAGAGCTAATACTTTGTATAATTCCTATGTATTTCCACCATGTACAATAATACAATAGTGTGGGGTTTTATTTGAGACTTTCCCCAAAGTATTTTCATGTGTATTGTGCCATTGATTCTTCTTCTTCTTATTATATTGTTCAATTCAATATTTAAGCTTTTTTAAATTGATAGTAGAAGTAGGTTATAGTATTCTTCTTTGATTTATATTGCATTATCAAGTTAACCTATCATATATTTTCTGCAAGATACGATCCAAGTACCCTTAAAATTTGATGTGAAATATGCCTAGACAAGTTATGTTTATATTATCATCCTTGATCTGCCTTGGCCTGGTGTTGTTCATGCACTGAGAGAATCTCTTTCCGTGGATGGCATAGTTGGAACCATTTCACACCCTCGACCATATGCTCCATCTCCAATCAGTTATGCTCCATATCAAGGAGGGATGAGTTCCTCTTACATTTATTCCTCTCCCAATCCTCCACATGGAAACTCTTATCCAGGTCCCAACATGCCATATGCATATCCCCATCCACATCAATAGACGCCAGGGCCAATTGTTGCATCACCTGTTTATCCCAATATTTCCCCATATCCTTATTATTTGTATGCACCATACAATGCTCCAGTCCCTTAGGCATAAGCACCCCATCCACCCATGCATGCTCCCCCTTTGCCACAACAAAAATGCCTCCACAAGTTTAAGCGTATGCTCATTAGAGCAGACCCAATCCCCCTAACCCCAAGAAAAAGAACAAGTGGAAGGGTAATAGAAACGAGTAATCTCAAGTAATCAAGGCAACCAAGGTCCTCCACCCGATGCACCACAGGGTCCTTAGCCCAATCCTACAACTCAGCAATAGGGAAAACACCCAAGAAAAACAAGGGCCTTTGTACAGATAAACTTTGTTCCTGTTGCGACGTATATGGCCATTATTCTCATGAGTGTCCCATTTTACCTTAGTGTTTTCAACTATGGGAGGCTCAAGTAGCTGCTTCTCAAGGAATGCATCCCATCATTCCTCCTCCCCCTCCTGCTTCATCTCAACCGGTAGTGCTTACCAATCCTTTACCTCACCAAGAATACATTGTTTCCCAACCTATGCCAAGTCGGGTATCTCAACCCACTCCACCACCTGGTAACCATGATTATTAGATAATTATGATGAATTATGATGAGGTTAATACTGAGCAAGTCAACTTCAGACTCTATCACGCCAATACAATAAGCCATCTGAAAAGTAAGCGACTAAGTCCCAACCCAAAGTTTACACTAATCATGTATAATCCTCCAATGGTAACTTATAGATCCCTCAACATAAATTTGACGTTATTCCCAAGTTCCCCAAAGGTCGATTATGTCGAAATGCTTCTTCTGCTAAAGGTTCTCATACCTATAGCATAGTAGATGACTTGGCACAGTCTCTTCTTTCCATATCAACACTAGAAGTTCTCAAGATGTGCCCATCCCAACAGAGACCTCCAATCTCTACTTTGGGTGTCATGGATCCCCAAGACGATTATATGATTGCCTTTCATGTTGACAAGTTGGAAAATTCTACACTACCTTCATTTATTGCTTTTGAAATACCAATCTCCATTTAAAATGCCATTATTCAGCAGTGTATCATAGACGAAGGTGCCTCTACCTTTGTGATCGCTGCTAGTGTTTGGAAGAAACTTGGCTTCCCAGACCTTTCACCATCCACCATCACTCTATGTGCTTGGGACAATCATCCTTCACAACACCTTGGCTTATATCACAATAGTCCAATCACAATTGTTGGGAAGACCATCTCTATTGACATTGAAGTCATCGATGCTCCCTTATATTATAAAATTCTTTTTGGTCATAGTTATACGTATGCTATGTCAGCAATAACATCTATGGTTCACTGTAAGATTTCATTTCCCCACAATGGAAATATCATCATCATTGATCAGTTGACATATTATGATCCCAAAGCCGAGACATCACCTTATTCCAACATCTCTTTTGTGATAGATAATAATATTATATCATCCCTCACCAATGTCTATCCTGGAGTCTACACAAATTCCACTTTTCTTGGTGCTTATCATGTTCCACCAACTATTCCTTCTGAGCCTATCTCATATATTTTTTTCATGCTCTAATAATCACAATCCACCCATAAATAGTCTGGTATTCCTTCATAGTGACCAACACCTCCACAACCTATTGTTCCTAAATCAACCCAACCTTCTGGTACTACTCCTCAAGGATCATTTCCTTCTACTAATATCTCTCCTAATCCTCCGCCCCCTTGGAACCATTCCCCCAAGCCTTAACCAACTCCAATACATTATCCTTCTAGTCAGATATTGTTCTTATTCCTCGCTGAAGTTTATTCTAGACATATCATGGGCATGTTAAGTTTGCCTAACATTACCTTGGGGATCCCATTTTGGTACATTGATCCTCCCGCAAACACTCTCCCAAATCAACTCAAACCTTACACTACTTTGACCATTGTCCAAACTGTTGTTCCTACCCCTTCCTTTACTTCAGTTCCACATCAACCTCAACCAGAACCTACTCCTATTGTGAAAGCATCAGGTGAGGGGGGAAAAGCTGAGAAAAAGGGAATCAAAGGCAATGCACCATCAACAAGTCTAGCTCCTCCTAAGTTTCCAAAGTCTATTCCTCCATTCACTTTATGTGATGTTGTTGGTCATGCCACCAATAATTATCCTAAACTCCATGATGCCAAGAATGTGGTCTCTGACACCTTGCCTAATTATAACATTCTCGAGGTCCATTCCACCTTAATAGAGAGCTAAGAAGAACTAATAATTATTCACAGATCACCCATGTCCTTTCTGTGATAATTATGGAAGTCATTCTCATAATTGTTCCCATCTTGAATATTTTTGTGATACACTTCAAGTGCTTTACGAACTATAGGCTTCTCGTACTCAGTCCATCTCACCTTTACTTGTGGATTCTCATCCCACTCATTTACCAAAGCACGAGGTCTCTAAAAACCCCATTATGATCCCTCGCCCTTGTTAGTGTCAGTTAGTTCTTCCTATCACCAATGATCAAATATGATTTTACCACATTTTCTTAGGGGTCTCAAAGTCAAATTTTATCATGTCACTAGGTTTTCAAAATAAGATTTGGTCATAGGTTAGTGTGTTTAGGGTTATTTCTACTCTCTCAAGAATTTCACATGATGCTTGCTTTCATCACTCAACTAAGTGTAACATCATAAAGAGACCATCATAATCATGTTAGTCATCACCATCATGATTTCATTCAGTTCAATGTCTCGATTAGGTCATTAGGGTTTCAAAGTCATTAAAACTTTCAATTCATGCATAAAATCCAGCAAAGGAGGAGTGGTAATAAGAAAGTTTCTTCAATAAATTTTGATTTCAAATGTAATTTTATGTTTTTATATGTAATAAGTATTTCAAAGTCCCAAAAGGGAATTACAGAAAGAAAGAGACCAAAACCTACTAAATGAGTATTTGAGTATTGAAGATAGAATTTCTATGGAAATCAATGAAGACAGGGAATATTCTCTAGGCAAAGTAAATGGCCATCTAGAGAAGCTTCTTGACAAGGCTAACAGGGAAAATCAAATGTTGAGGCACATGGGCCACCACTATCAAATAAGGAATCAAATTGCACAAATCAAAATCAAGAAATTGAAAACAAAACTGAAAGAGGTCCAAGCCAAGCAAAGGGAGTCAAGAAAAGTGGAAAAACAACGCAATTGGCAGCTAAAACGTCAAAGGATGTTTAGCCTATCATCCATAGCAGCCAAGGAGAAAATTTTGGATATTTTGGAGCAATTTGAAATTTTTATAAAATTTTCCAAGAAATGGCTCATAGAATGACCGTGCAGAGTCGCAACCCTTTTTCCCTGGGCAACCAAATGAAGTTTTTTCTACATGGGTGAGTGCATAATGATGAGTAAATTCCAAACATAAGGTTATTTTTTCATGAAAGCTTCCTATTTTGATCAGAAATTCAAAAAACCTCACCATTTTCATGCCTCTACCACTAAATATAGACTGGTGCGGCACTTCTGAGTAAGGTTGGAAAAATCAAGTTTTGGAGGCCTTCCCATGGGTATTTATGTGAGCTAGATTGCTCATTGGAAAGTAGAAACGTGGGGATACTTGACAAAACTTTTATAATTCAGAATGGACTCCTAAAAGTCTTCCAAATTCAGCTCTCAACAGGTGCGACCCTTTTGCTAGCTGGTGCTACCCTTTTGGGTCTAGTGCGACCCTTCTTGAGACACCTCGAGAGAATGAGTTTTTGGAAACCTTCCGATGGGTCATTTCAAAAAATTCAAGATGTTATGGAAACTAGACAAATAGTTATAGTTTACAATTCTTTCATATTTCAATATTGACTTCATAAAGGTACCTAAACATGGCCTCAAACTTAGCGCTATGCTTCTGCAATTTTATGAGATTTTAATAAAAATTTTCACTGTGTAATTTTTGAGAGTTTCTAGTTTGACTTTTGTAAAAGTAAAATGGTGAAAGTGGATGAATGTAATGTTGAAATGTAAATGTAAATGGGTTAATATATGGGTAAACAGGTGCCTTATCCTCCATTTAATTCTTTGGATAAATATCTTGTGATAGTTAGGTAAAAGAGGAAATGGTTGAGCAACCTCCCTAGTATGTAGCAGTGATTAGATAGGTGCATGTATTTCACTTTCTTTGCTGGAAATTTGACTTGCTAGGGAGGATTTCGACTTCAGAGCCTATATGAGGCCCATTTTCAAGGGTTGGATGTAGTGGAATTAAACCTTGAATGCTAGTTTAATTGAAAATTTGGCAAGAACTAATAGACAAAGTTTGCAACTATTATAGTGGGGTTCTTGTGGTATGTGTTTTAGTAGTGCTTTTCCTTCCGTGATCATAAGTTTGAAATTATTCTATATTTCATTTCCATTTCCATGTTTCATGTGCTTGCTTCCTAAGATAATAAATAGAATCCATTCATGTAATGCTCTGTTTTGGACAACCTTTCACATTATTGTTCATTTTTCTTCTAATATAAATGAATTCATGAGACTCAGCCTCATTTAGAAACCCTACCTATCTCCCATATACACAATGAAAACCCTAAAGTGCTAAAGTGTGTGCCTACCTTGCCCCATTACATCTTTGTAAGTCTGATTCTCAAAGCCTAGATATAGTTCCCTAGACCTAAGCCATCATCCATCAAACAATCACAATCAAATCAAACCCACCTGAGCCTAGCTATATAGCCTAAAATCCTTTACCTATCAGTCATCTATTGGCTATGATTTCATAGAAAGAGCCCTCTCCAGTTTGGTAGGTCTATTTACCAAACTAAAATATTGGTCTTTGGTTGCCTCCATCGATTCCTCTCAGCCATAAAGGGTTTGGCCTGGTTTTGACCTCCGAAAGTTGAACCCAACTACCATTCCCTACCCAACTGGTAGGAAAATATGAATTGTCTACAATCTTCCTAAAATATCCTCCCAATCACTCCAAAAATGATGAGTTTCACTTCCCCTGAGATCTCCTCATCTCTCCCAGCAAAATCAAGCTCCCAAACACTTCCCCCATTCTCCCACATGTTCCCAGAAAATGACTATTGGGTAGGCCTTAGGTGAAATAAATTTGTTCTGCCTCCAAACAGTAATCTCCTACCCCAAACTCCTCAACCAGCTTGGTCTTCCACTCGAGCCACTATAACAAATTTCTCATGGCAAACACCACCCGAAAGATAGCTGGAGTGAGTATTACATGGCCCTATACTGCATCCTCCTGGAGTACGAATTGGATGAAAGAAAGGTTGTACAATGTGCTTTGAACTCCTTTAATCTCCCCTCCAAATTGGCACAAACGTACCTTCCTAGGGTGGCACTCGTATTCCATCGAAAGAAGGGTGATCTCTCCACATGGAAATCTTTGTGCTAAACAACATTGTGACTCGGCTAAGCAGCTCCAACAACACGAGAAATGTATGATTGACAAAAGCCCCCAAAAGTTGCTATGCTCCTATTTATAATTTTTGCACTGCCTTCCCATGTGGATCCCTCCATCAAGTATTTTTATCTCATTCCTTGGCAAATCAAACTTCCTTCTAAGGTAATGCATATTTCAAGTGAGTGTTGCCCCCACACCCATTGTCAATATGATTTTTGGCCTCCCTTTTCTTGAGTCTTAGCCGCAATTTTCGTGGGTCGCATAGTAAACAAAATTACCAAATTTATGATAATAATCTCAAGGAAAAATTATGCTAGGAAGGGACATTACACAATATGATATGCCAACTAAACTATTGGCGAAGTGTGGGATCATGGTGAAAGCATTTCATTTGGTGGCTACGGTTGTAGAAGGAAGATTGTCCTTGGGCATTTTTATATATCTGATCTATATAGTGTTAAAATTTGTCATAATTTAACAATTGATGAAAAATAAATATAATTATCATTAGTTCCTACTAGCCAATGTTAATTTTATTTTAAAAAAAAATACCCCATAAAACATTATTTGTAATTAGTCCATAAACAATTTACTTTCACTTCTAGACAATGCCTCCAAAGTATTGGATCATTCATTTATTTCCTTATGTTTAAAAAAATTAGACTCTTAACTAATCAAAAGAACTCTTAACAACTAGTTTGACAACTTTAGAAAAAAAATATATATTAAAATCTTATTCAGTTAAAATAATATTGGAAAACAAATCAATTTCCATTATAATCATGACGAAAGATCCCATATCTAAAACCAGATGAACTCTTAACAACTATTTTGACAACTTTAGAAAAAAATATATATTAAAATCTTATTCAACTAAAATAATATTGGAAAACAAATCATTTTCCATTATAATCATGACAAAAGATCCCATATCTAAAACCAGATGAACTCTTAACAACTAGTTTGACAACTTTAGAAAAAAATATATGTATTAAAATCCTATTCAAGTAAAATAATATTGGAAAACAAATCAATTTCCATTATAATCATGACAAAAGATCCCATATCTAAAACCAAATAGTAACATATAACTTGTTAACATGTTGCGTAAAAAATATATTCATTATTTTTATTTCAGCAGTCTAACGATATACATTATTTTTAATTGCTAAAGATATATTAAAAGAAGTCGTATACCCCTCATATTAAAAAATATATCAAAAATGCCATCGAGTGTCAAGCTAGGTCTAAATTGAATGCGATAAATCATTTGAAAGTGAATGAAAGCCGAGATGTTTAAAACGTTTTCAGCCTCTTAACATTAGAAATATACCATATATCACCCTTGATCTACCTTGGCCTGGTGTTGTTGATGCACTGAGAGCATCTCTTTCCGTGGATGGCATAGTTGAAACCATTTCTCACCCTTGACCATATGCTCCATCTCCAATCAGTTATGCTCCATATCAAGGAGGGATGAGTTCCTCGTACATTTATCCCTCCCCCAATCCTCCTCATGGAAACTCTTATCCAAGTCCCAACATGCCATATGCATATCCCCATCCACATCAATAGACGCCAGGGCCAATTTTTGCATCACCTATTTATCCCAAAGTTTCCCCATATCCTTATTATCTGTATGCACCATCCAATGCTCCAGTCCCTCAGGCATAAGTGCCCCATCCCCCCATGCATGCTCCCCCTCTGCCACAACAAAAAATGCCTCCACAAGTTTAAGTGTATGCTCATTAGAGTAGACCCAATCCCACTAACCCCAAGAAAAAGAACAACGGGAAGGGTAAGAGAAGCCAACAATCTCAAGTAATGAAGGCAACCAAGGTCCTCCACCCGATGCACCCCAGGGTCCTTAGCCCAATCCTACAACTCAACAATAGGGAAAACACCCAAGAAAAACAAGGGCCTTTGTACAGATAAACCTTGTTCCTGTTGCGACGTATATGGCCATTATTCTCATGAGTGTCCCATTTTACCTCAGATTTTTCAACTATGGGAAGCTCAAGTAGCTGCTTCTCAAGGACTGCATTCCATCATTCGTCCTCCCCCTCCTGCTTCATCTCAATCGGTAGTGCTTACAAATCCTTTTCATTACCAAGGATACATTGTTTCCCAACATATGCCAAGTCGGGTATCTCAACCCACTCCACCACTTGGTAACCATGATTATTAGATAATTATGACGAAATATGATGAGGTTAATACCGAGCAAGTCAACCTTTAGACTTGATCAGGCCAATACAATAAGCCATCTACAAAGTAAGTGACTAAGTCCCAACCCAAAGTTTACACTAATCCTGTATCATCCTCCAATGGTACCTTATAGATCCCTCAACATAAAGTTGACATTATTCCCAAGTTCCCCAAAGGTCCATTATGTCAAAATGCTTCTTCCGCTAAAGGTTCCCATACCTATAGCATAATAGATGACTTGGCACAGTCTCTTCTTGCCATATCAATGCTAGAAGTTCTCAAGATGTGCCCATCCCAACAGAGAGCTTCACTCTCTACTTTGGGTGTCATGGATCCCCAAGACGATTATATGATTGTCTTTCATGTTGACAAGTTGGAAAATTCTACACTACCTTCATCTATTGCTTTTGAAATACGAATCTCCATTGAAAATGCCACTATTCAGCAGTGTGTCATAGACGAAGGTGCCTCCACCTTTGTTATGGCTACTAGTGTTTGAAAGAAACTTGGCTTCCCAGACCTTTCACCATCCACCATCACTCTATGTGCTTGGGACAATCATCCTTCACAACCCCTTGGCTTATCTCACAATAGTCCAATCATAGTTGTTTGGAAGACCATCTCTATTGACATTGAAGTCGTCGATGCTCCCTTATATTATAACATTCTTTTGGGTCGTAGTTGTACCTATGCTATGTCAGCTATAACATCTATGGTTCACCGTAAGATGTCATTTCCCCACAATGGAAATATCATCATCATTGATCAGTTGACATATTATGATCCCAAAGCCCAGATATCACCTTAGTCCAACAACCCTTCTGTGATAGATAATAAGACTATCTCATCCCTCACCAATGTCTATCCTGGAGTCTACACATATTCCTCTTTGCTTGGTGCTTATCATGTTCCACCAACTATTCCTTGTGAGCCTATCTCATCTAGCTTTTTCATGCTCTAATCATCATAATCAGCCCATAAATAGTCTGGTATTCCTTCATTGTGACCAACATCTCCACAACCTATTCTTCCTAAATCAACCCAACCTTCTGGTACTACTCCTCAAGGATCATTTCCTTCTACTAATATCTCTCCTAATCCTCCCCCCCCGTGGAACCATTCCCCCAAGCCTTAACCAACTCCAATACATTATCCTTCTAGTCAGATATTGTTCTTATCCCCCCCTGGAGTTTATTCTAGAACTATCATGGCCACGTTAAGTTTGCCTAACATTAACTTGGGGATCCCATTTTGGTACATTGATCCTCCCACAAATACTCTCCCAAATCAACTCAAACCTTACACTACTTTGACCACTGTCCAAATTGTTGTTCCTACCCCTTCCTTTGCTTCAGTTCCACACCAACCTCAACCGGAACCTACTCCTATTGCGAAAGCACCGGGTGAGGGGGGAAAGCCAATAAAAAGGGAACCAAAGATAAGGCACCCTCAACAAGTCTAGCTCCTCCTAAGTTGCCAAACTCTGTTCCTCGATTCACTTTATGTGATGTTGTTGGTCATGCCACCAATAATTATCCTAAACTCCCTGATGTCAAGAATGTGGTCTCTGACACCTTCCCTAATTATAACATTCTGGAGGTCCATTCCATCTTACTAGAGATCCAAGAAGAACTAATAATTATTCAAAGATCACCCCTGTCCTTTTTGTGATAATTATGGAAGTCATTCTCATAATTGTTCCCATCTTGAATATTTTCGTGATACACTTCAAGTGCTTTGTGAACTATAGGCTTCTCGTACTGAGTCCACCTCGCCTCTACTTGTGGATTCTCATCCCACTCGTACACCAGAGCACGAGGTCTCTAAAAACCCCATTGTGATCCCTCCCCCTTGTTAGTGTCAGTTAGTTCTTCCTATCACCAATGATCAAATATGCTTTTACCACATTTTCTTAGGGGTCTCAAAGTCAAGTTTTATCATGTCACTAGATTTTCAAAATAAAATTTGGTCACAAGTTAGTGTGTTTAGCGTTATTTATACTCTCTCAGGAATTTTACATGTTGCTCACTTTCATCACTCAGCTAAGTGTAACATCATTAAGAGACTATCATCATCATGTCATTCATCACCATCATGATCTCATTCAGTTCAATGTCTCGATTAGGTCATCAGGGTTTCAAGGCCATTAAAACTTTCGATTCATGCATCAAATCCGGCAAATGAGGAGTGGTAATAAGAAAGTTTCTTCAATAAATTTTGATTTCAAATGTAATTTTATGTTTTTATATGTAATAAGTATTTCAAAGTCCCGAAAGGGAATTATAGAAAGAAAGAGAACAGAACCTACTAAATGAGTATTTGAGTATTGAAGATAGAATTTCTATGGAAATCAATGAAGATAGGGAATATTGACTAGGCAAAGTAAATGGCCATCTAGAGAAGCTTCTTGACAAGGCTAATAGGGACAATCAAATGTTGAGGCACATGGCCCACAACTATCAAATAAGGAATCAAATTGCACAAATCAAAATCAGGAAATTGAAAACAAGACTGAAAGAGGTCCAAGACAAGCAAAGGGAGTCAAGAAAAGTGGAAAAAAAATGAAATTGGTAGCTAAGACATTAAACGATGTTTGGCCTATCATCCATAGCAGCCAAGGAGAAAATTTTGAAAATTTTGGAGCAATTTGAAATTTTTATAAAATTTTGCAAGAAATGGCACATAGAAGCACCGTGCAGAGGCGCGACCCTTTTTCCCTGGGCAACCAAATGAAGTTTTTGCTACATGGGTGAGTGCATAATGATGAGTAAATTCCAAATATAAGGTTATTTTTGCACGAAAGCTTCCTATTTTGATCAGAAACTCAAAAAACCTCACAGTTTTCATGCCTCTGCCATTAAATCTAGGCTGGTGTGACACTTCTTAGTAAGGTTGGAAAAATCAAGTGTTGGAGGCCTTCCCATGGGTATTTTTGTGAGCTAGATTTCTCATTAGAAACTAGAAACGTGGGGATACTTGAAAAAACTTTCAAAAATTCACAATGGACTCCTAAAAGTCTGCTAAAATCAGCTCTCAACAGGTGTGACCCTTTTGCTAGCTGGTGCTACCCTTTTGGGTCTGGTGCGACCCTTCTCGAGACACCTCGGGAGAATGAGTTTTTGAAGGTCTTCCCATGGGTAATTTTAAAAAATTCAAGATGTTATAGAAACTAGACAGACAGTTCTAGTTTACCATTCTTTCATATTTCAATATTGACTTCAAAAAGGCAGCTAAACATGGCCTCAAACTTGGCGCTATGGTTCTACAATTTTCTGAGATTTTAATTAAAATTTTCACTGTGTAATTTTTAGAGTTTCTTGTTTGACTTTTGTAAAAGTAAAAAGGTTAACGTGGATGAATGTAATTGTTCAAATGTAAATGTAAATGGGTTAATATATGGGTAAATAGGTGTCTTATTCTCCATTTAATTCTTTGGATAAATATCTTGTGATAGTTAGGTAAAAGAGGAAATGGTTGAGCAACCTCCCTGGTATGTAGCAGTGATCAGATAGGTGCATGCATTTGACTTTCTTTGCAGGAAATTTGACCTTATAGGGATGATTTCGACTTCAAAGCCTATATGAGGCTCATTTTCAAGGGTTCGATGCAGTGGAATTAAGCCTTGAATGCTAGTTTAATTGAAAATTTGGCAAGAACTAATAGACAATGTTTGCATCTATTGTAGTGGGATTCTTGTGGTATGTGTTTTAGTAGTGTGTTTCCTTCCATGATCATAAGTTTGAAATTATTCTATATTTCATTTCCATTTCCATGTTTCATGTGCTTGCTTCCTAAGATAATAAACAAAATCCATTCATGTAATGCTCCGTTTTGGAGAGCCTTCACATTATTGTTCATTTTTCTTCTGATATAAATGAATTCATGAGATTCATGCTCATTTAGAAACCCTACCTATCTCCCATATACACAATGAAAACCCTAAAGTGCTAAAGTGTGTGCCTACCTTGCCCCGTTACATCTTTGCAAATCTGATTCTCAAAGCCTAGACATAGTTCCCTAGACCTAAGCCATCATCCATTAAACAATCACAATCAAATCAAACCCACCTGAGCCTAGCTATATAGCCTAAAATCCTTTACATATCAGTCATCTATTGGTTGTGATTTTGTAGAAAGAGCCCTCTTTGGTTTGGTAGGGCTATTTACCAAACTAAAATATTGGTCTTTGGTTGCCTCCATTGATTCCTCTCAGCCATAAAGGGTTTGGCCTAGTTTTGACCTCCGAAAATTGAACCCAACTACCATTCCCTACCCAACTGTTAGGAAAATATGGCCTGTCTACAATCTTCCTAAAATATCCTCTTAATCACTCCAAAAATGATGAGTTTCATTCCCCTAAGATCTCCTCAACTCTCCCAGCAAAATCAATCTCCCAAACACTTCCCCCATTCTCCGACGTGTTCCCAAAAAATGGCTATTGGGCAGGCCTTAGGTGAAATAAATTTGTTCTGCCTCCAAACAGTAATATTCCCCTCGAGCCACTATACAAAATTTCTCGTGGCAAACACCACCCGAAAGATAGCTGGAATGAGTAGTACATGGCCCTATACTGCATCCTCCTGGAGTATGAATTGCATGAGAGAAAGGTTGTATGATGTGTTTTGAACTCCTTTAATCTCCCCTCCAAATTAGCACAAACGTACCCCCCTAGGGTGGCACTCGTAGTCCATAGAAAGAAGGGTGATCTCTCCACATGGAAAGCTTTGTGCTGAAAAACACTGTGACTCGGCTAAGCAGCTCCAACAACAAGAGAAATGTATGATTGAAAAAAGCCCCCAAAAGTTGCTAAGTTCCTTCTATTTATAATTTTTGAGCTGCCTTCCCATGTGGATCCCTCCATCAAGTATTTTGATCTCATTCCTTGGCAAATCGAACTTCCTTCTAAGGCAATGCATATTTCAAGTGAGTGTGCCCCCCCCACCCATCGTCAATACGATTTTCGGCCTCCCTTTTCTTGAGTCTTAGCCCCAAATTTCATGGGTCCCATAGTAAACAAAATTACCAAATTTGTGATAACAAACTCAAGGAAAAGTTATGCTAGGAAGGGGCATTACACAATATGATATG
Source organism: Pinus taeda (assembly GCA_000404065.3). Lineage (NCBI taxonomy): Eukaryota > Viridiplantae > Streptophyta > Pinopsida > Pinales > Pinaceae > Pinus > Pinus taeda. Next base: position 52,768 of record APFE031583441.1, on the reverse strand, counting down.
CCAACTAAACCGTTGGCGAAGTGTGGGATGATGGTGAAAGCATTTCATTGGGATTCTGAGATTTGCTTTATGTTTAAATAAATTGTATAAATAACAGGGTCCACCAGCTTTATTGTTGGGCAGTAGTTTTCTTCCTCTAATGTTCTTAAGGGTTGTTTTACACACTATGGCGATGTATTTTGCTTGATGGTTTAGTTATATGTTCGCCATTATGAGGTTTGCGTTATGTTTAAATATTTTTAAATTCCTTTTCCGTACTGTGGATTTTAATATTAGTTTTCATATATTATTATTTTTATTTATTAATAATATATATAATAGTTAGTTTTAATATGTAATTTTATTAAAAATATTTAACATTCAAAATTATTAATATGATTATCTATATTATAATTTTTTATTATATATAATAAAAATAATTTATAAAATATATTATTAATACAATGATAACCTGCGAAATAATTATTTAATTTGAAAATATTTCAAAATAGGAATAAAAAAATAGATCAGTATTGGGTTGTGAGTTTTGGTTTCCTTATGTTATTAAGAGGTAGAATAATTTAGTGGTCACTGAGTTTTAATTTGATTTTTAAATTTAATTAACCTTTATATTATTTAGAGGATTTATATTTCTTATTTATAAAGTTCAATTTATTTGAGTTTAATTCTCCAGTACTATTAGTAAAATAATTTTTTATTATATTATAAAGGTTTTATTATTTTGAAGTATTAATTTTTTATATTTTGGGAAATTTTTTATCTGTATTTTAATTGGAGAAGTTAGCATAAACAATGTTAATAGAAATGTTATCATAATTTTCAATGCAAAGGTTATCATAATTTTTTTAAGCAATTTTTCAATTGTTTCCACTTTCAACTTAATTAATCTATGGAAACTACTATAGACTTTCTCTTAAATCATGGCCTCTACTTTAGCTCTATTTTTTTTTGTTGAGGAACTTTCTAATTTGCATTTCTACCAGCCTAAGGCATTCATCTTTATTCGCATTGATCCTAAGTACACACACACACACACACACACACACACACACACACACATATATTACTTACACTAACAAACCCCTCACTCCAAATCTAATTGCCTTAAATGAAGATCTAAAATTTGATAGTTATCAATGCTACAATCCAAATACCACATAATACATAGACACCACTGAGTACTAAATAAATTAAAATTATCGTTCTCCTTACTAATGACCATCCCATTTAAGAAAAACAAAATATGTCTCTCCCCACTTGACATTAGTATCCCATCTAAGAAAAAGAAAATATGTCTCTCCCCACTTGACAATGTCCAACATTATGGAAGCCCATCCTATAGAGAGAAAAAAACAAGAAGTAACACAAGAAACGAACACTTCCTGCATATCTCATGAATTCTGGTTTACTTCAACTTTTCACATTGTTTGTATAGATTTTTAAACACCATGTCCATGCAATCTCATAATTCACATAGGATATCAATTATTTCTCAAGCATGGTGAAGAAATGTACACAAGATAAAAGAGATGAGTGATATTGTAATTCATTATTCCTTCTCCCTCTGCAACCATTATTTCTATTAATTACCACCTACTAGGTGTCCATTCACTCAATTGGTATCACCCTAAATCACTCTATCTTCAAAATTCACCCTATCGGTATCACCCTAAATAACTCTATCTTTGAAATTCACCCTATCCCTTTAAATAGGAAAAAAAAATGTATTCAAATAATTAATTGTTCATTTAAATTTTATAATTTTATATTAAAAAGTTTAAAATATTTAATTTTTTATATGTAAATTGCGTAGATGTTTTATAAGTGTTTCTCATTTTCTAGGGATTTATTTTCTTATTATGTATAAGAAAATAATTTAACAAGGTATAATATTTAATTGATTTATTGCATAGTCCCTGTCTCTACTATTATTTAATTGATTTTTTTCATAATATTTTCTTGGTAATCACAAATTCATTTTCCAACAGTAAAACAAAATAAATAGCTCCATACAATGAGTTAAGTTCCATGCAATGGGCTGTAAGCTTTGCATAATGAGATAAGTTCCCCTCAATAGACTATAATCTCTGCACAATGAGCTAAGTTTCCCACAATAGGCTAAGTTTCTCACACAAAAGTTATTAGTTGTTTTCTTGGCAATGATGTATTTGTTTTTCAATAATAAAACTAATGACCTATTCTTTTTCCAATAATAAAATAAAATAATAGCTTTTCACAATGAGCTAAGTTCCACACAATAGGCTATAAGCTCTGCACAATGAACTAAGTTCTGCACAATAGGATAATACTTCGCACAATGAGCTAGGTTCCGCACAATAGAGAGTATAAGATTTGTATAATGGTCTAAGTTACACACAATAGGCCAAGTTTCCCGCTTCCGCAAAATAGGCTAAATATCTCGCATAGAAGTTATTAGTTGTTTTCTTGGTAATGACGTATTCATATTCCAATAATAAAATAATATAAATAGCTTCACACAATTATTGATTATATTTCAATTGTAAATAATTAGGAATATGTGCAAAAGAGTCGATGAGTTGTATTGTGCATAGGAAGATGTGTTTCTGGATAGCTTTCTCTGTACAATTAGTCCCCAAGGAGAAAAATACGTAATTTCCATTAATTTCAGAAAATTACTTGTTGTAGATGTTGAACGCATATGCAGAAGTGTGGGCAAAGCCACTTACAATAACAATACTTCAAGAGAAGTATTCCAGAAAAGCCCACAGACTGGGCAGCAAGAAAAGGGTATGTAAACCCCAAATTAGTATGCAGAAAATAGAACTGTGGAGGATACCCATACTCGTCACAACAAAATAGAAAAATAAAACAAAATAGCTCCTGAGGAGAGAAAAAGAACAATAAAAAACTCTAAATTTGGCTGCCCAAATGAGTAGGATAGGCACGAAATGAGGAAAGAGCAATCAGGGTAGCCACTCCTCCCCCGCCCCCTCAAACTCTCCTCCGGAATCCGACGAAACCAGAGGTAGAGGCCAAACTACCCAAGCTCCCTCAGCGACCTGCAGAAACCCCAACAAAATAAATAGCTATGATGAAGTGGCATGAAACAATGCAGAGAAAAACCTCCACATCACTATTCCCTCAACGCTTCAAAAAACTACAATGGAATGCTAGCGAGCCACCAAAAAAAGCACCAACTGCCACAGCAAAAGAACCATCCGGTCCCAGCCAGAGCAGAGGCGAGTTCGGGGGCAAAGGCGGCTAGGGCAGCCACCTCGCCCCCATGAAGAGAGATATCTGAGGACCAAAATAAAACCCCGCACACATTGTGCAGCTCAGTCAAATACACCAAAGATCTACTCCTTGCTTGACCTCCAAGCAGAGCGGCACGGTAGGATCGAGCAGTGGGCCGCCGAAACCTTCAAGGCACAGACTCTCACCTCAGCCGCACAACACAAAGCGATGCAAGGTGCCCCGAAACTCTTCTGAAATAGAGCCCAAGATGGGCCACCAATCTGAAAACTTAGAGCCGAAGTCGAGGAAAAGGCTTCAGGTCAGCAGGAATGGGGTAGTAGGGGCCGAAAGATGTAGCTCCGGCTCAGGCTGCAGGAACTTATAAATAGTAGTCGTTCAAAGCCCCCGCTGAAAACTTCGAACCACAGTCAAATCACCGGTAGCTCGGCAAAGGCGACGAATCTCCGACAATGGCGACAAGAAGAGCCACCAGAAACAGGGGCGACCCTGCCGCCTCTTCCCAATGGCGACAACAAGAACAGAAGAAACCCTAGCTCCCGCTCCATCCGTACAACTAGTCGTTTTCTCGTATAAACATTACTAAATCCTTATTCGAGAGTGTTTATCACACTTTCATTTTCTCATTATTTTTTCCTTTGTTTTCTTGTATATACGTTATTAAATCCTTATTCAATAATGTAATCCTTATTTGAGAGTTTTTTTCGCACTTTCATTTTCTTATTACTTTTGCCTTTGTTTTCTTGTATATACGTGATTAAATCCTTATTCAAGACTATTTTTCTCACTTGCATTTTCTCCTTATTGTCATTTCCGCACAACTTCTTTAACACAATTAGTAACCATTTTTTCTCGTGTCCATAATTATTATTTGTTTTAGTCAAAATAAATTAAAGTGAAATTATTTATTGTTAAAGGATAACAATGAGGAGCATATGCACTTGTCCTCATAATGGGCCTTACAAAACAAGTTCATAAGGTAAGAAACTAGAAAGTGCGAATAAGAAATCGACAAAGGTGAATTGTTAATGCAAGATTCACATTTCATTTTAATCATATATAGCAGTATAACATATACTATAATCTATAGCATATTATGTTACATCATCTACCATTAGTCAACACATGTGGATTAGTGAATCAACACTGTGAATAGATGAGGATAACGCTACCATGGATCTTGTGCTTAAGCTATTTTTGTAATGCTTTGGTGTGACATCAAATACAAACATAATATATTAGCATACATTTATTAATTTTTATATGAGCTTCTTAGTGATGCACAACAAAAATGACCTTGCAACGTCTTATTTCGGGTCTGCAAAACTTTGTCCACACAACTAGTCATTTTGTTGCTTAAGTTCTCAATCTTCCATTATATGCACTTCTGCGTTCAACCAACTGAATTAAAACCAATATCAAAACACATTATAATTAAAAGGATCGTCTGTATTTTCTTGATCCCACACAATTCCCGCACATGATTTTTTTCTTTACATAACCACCACACATGAATAACGATCCCCACACAACTCCTTCCCTATATAATAATTAAAAAACCCATCATGGAGAAGAAGCTTTCAAGATTTCATTGTATAATTATTATTGTCTCTATTTCTATTTAATTGATTATGTTTCATAAATATTTGTAGCCTACGTTCGCGTTAAACGTTTTTTATTGAAATGGATACTTCATGCTTATATTATTGATAATAGTTTAATTGTAAATCGTTATTCATATGAGCAGAAGTGAGGATGAGTTGTATTTTGTGGAGGAAACTTTCAATGTGTAGATCGCCTCACTTAGCACAAAAGTCTTATTATTTTTAATAATTTAATCACTATTAAATAAGACATATTTTCTCAGTAGCATTGTCTATCCTTAGATTTTTGTTTAATTGATTATATCTGATAAGGTAGATCAAGGCTGCATGGCCTAAGAAAATTAGAAAATTGGAACAATACCCTATGGACCACCCCACACAATGGAAACTAACAATATTAATCATTCTTCAAAGATAAATAGTTATAAAATCAAAAGCCATACGCAACTGCTCTTCCACACAAACTTCGTAATCTGTACTGTAAAATATCTGCACAACCAAACATAATAATATTCTTCGTTCTCCTACACATACCCGTCCTCTGTAAAAATTCATACAATATGCAATCTGGAAATTTGTAAGAGTATCTCTGCAAAATGACTTGTGTAGTCTGTCGTCCCCCCCCCCCACGCTTACCTTATTAATAATATTTTAATTTATGTGGAAGCGTAAATAAATTTCATTATGTGGAGGAAGCATTCAATGTACAATAAATACTGTGTATTTTTTGGTGTCTACAACTAATGAAGTGGGATTCACACTTTGCCCACATTTTTGTCTCAATGCATGGATAGAGTATACTAGAACAGGTAGCTATTTTAGTAAACCATTGACATATACAAAGTTACTGCCAATATTTTGATTGTAAATAGTTCGAATATTTGTTTCTTCAAACTTTTGTACGGGCGGATATTTGCACATTGTACTAACTAATAATATTATTTCTCATATTTTAGTTATAACTACTTCTATTTAAGTGTATGTACAAAAATAGAATTAATATTGAATGTGGGTGGGATTGTGAATGCATATTTTTCCGACATTTATGTGTCAAACTATGTCTGTTCCACTCTTCTTTTTCATCATAATGATGTCTCCAAAGCTTCGTCTGCACATGATATATCTTTATGCTCATGTTGGGATCTTTAAATATGTTTCAAATACGGAATTTGCCTTGAAGTCCATAAGAAGGCTATTGTGTGGAGGAAGATTTAAATGTGCAGAACGATGCACTTCACACTAAAGGTTTCTATTGCTAATATTTTAGTATTAAACAATACATATTTGGTGTTCGCAATAAGACCGAGGAAACTCTTGAACTTATACGATATTTTTGCAAACATTTTAGCAATAAATGATTCATATCCCCTTGTCTCTACAACTAATTATGCGGGGTTTGGATGTCCTCACACTTCACACTATTAGAACAACAGTGAAAACCACACTCTATGAAACCCTTTAATAGTCATTAACACTCTATTTTACACACACTACTGATAATAACATTAAAAATATAATAAATATAATGATGAGATATGATACAACATAGTCCAAACCTCTACCGCTTATTTTTTTTTCTAAGTAAAACTGTTCTATTAATATGAAACAAAATATGATTACATTGAGGCCGAGACCTCAACAGTTCTGAACATCATTATCAAAAAATAATTCGACTACCCCATCGATGGGGAAAGAAGTCCGTGAAGGCAGAACAAACCCACATAGGGGTTATCAGTTTTAACCAAAAAAATAGCAAACGTGTCAAAAATATGCAGTAAAGTTTTGACAGAACATATCGTAACAAAAAATAATAAGTTAGCAGAAGAAAACACCCAGCTGGTAGAAGGGCGACTCCTGGCTTCCAAGTGTCAAATCTAGAAGTCATCTGGGGTAGGCTCCTCCTCGATGAGGCACACGTACTGATACCCCTGCTCCTGCTCTGTCGATGTGCCTGTTTGAAGTCCACAAGTCGGTTGAATGCCAGTGGAGCTTCCTACAGCTGCATGCGAGCTGGACGTGTCTCCTTCTCTACCTCCTGGTGTCTACGTATCTCCAACTCTACCTCTAGAAACTTGCTGGTTGCCACCCAACTCCTTGCCAAGTGGGGTGGCAACATTCTCGTCCAGCGGCTGTTTGCTTGGGTCGTGGGCGCTCCTGCTTCTTTGAGCAGCTCTCTGCTACTCACCATTTTCCTTTGGCGGAGCTTCCTACGGGTCATTTTCCATAGAGAAAGTGATGGTGACTGTGGCTATAATAACAGGCCTATTCAGGGTGCTACAAAAGCGAAATTATGTCATGTGCGGAGCAGGGTGAGGGGGAAGGGGAAAATTGGCTGTATGGATAGCGGTATTCCTCTCGCTAGCACCGTGGAGCAGAGATCATCCTCGGCCACTGCGGGTTTCAAGATACCGACTAGAGAAGGAGCCGTAAGGATTAGGGATGTCAAGGGAAGGGGAGGGGGTTAGACTTTGGACTGGGCGTCACAAGAGGATGGATGCCTCCACCACGACATCCCCCTCTCCTGCTATGCATTCTATAGCGGAGGTGAGCCATGGAAGTATTTGAAGTGGAGCTATCAGTGGGGTAATTGGCTGAAATGTTGAGCAGAGGATGAGCGAAGGAAGTCTGAGCCAAAGTTAGATTGCAAAGCTTGGTGTGGGAGAAATGAAACCCATTACCAAGTTCTACACAACTGAGCAACCAGCAATGGCTTCTGGTGAGAGTAAGAGAACAAGGCTCCACTGCCTGAGATGGGCAAATGCTATGGAGCAGGGGAGCAGGAGCATCATTATGGTTTATCGAGGCCATAACTATGCGAATGATGGAGAAATCTCAACCAGAGTACCCATTTAATGTCACCTACAGGGCACCATAAATTTCTTTCAGGCTATCATGGGATGGAATGCAGGTAGCCATGTGGCTAGTCCTCTCACTGCCTGTCCATCTAATTGCCATTAATGGCATGGTTTTCACCTGCATCTGGGTGTGCTTCTTCAGTCTGTACCATTTCAATCTACACCAAATCATTGTAATCTTTTCACTAGAGTACAGTGGCAATAGTGGTGAGTGAGCCTGCATGTAGAGTCACTCCACTATCCACTCCTATGTTAGCTAAAAGAACAACCACTTTGTTGCCATCCCTACGGATGTGCTTGAAGGTGATTGCTCTATGGGTGGCGAGCCATTGTTCAATGAGTTCTAGTATTTCTACCAATCTCTAGTTGTTGACCACTTTGTTTGACGGTATCCCTTGCAAAATCTGATTAACCATGTTAATGAGAACGTTAGAATCGACTTCAATTAAAAGTGGGAAGAAACCATGAAGTTGAGCTAAGAGAAGCCCCGGCCATAACCCTTCTAATTCAGCCAAGTTATTCATATCCCAACCAATTGAGTCTATGAAGGTTAGAAGAGGTATACCTTTATGATCTCTGAATACTCTTCCATATCCTGCTTTGCCTAGATTTCCTTTAGAAGCTCTAACAAAGTTAAGTTGTATCATATGTTGGGGTGGATGAAGCCATTTGTCTGGTATCTTGCTCTGTGATGAGGGTTTACCATGGTTTTCCTGCACCTGGTTCCAGTGAGTATTCCAGTTTGCCCATATATTCTGTTCTTGTGGAATGGAAGGAAAGTCTTCTTCATACCAGGTTTGAAGCAGTAAGGTTTCCCAAAGCTTTTGGAAAAATTTGTTCAATAAGATTTCTAAAGGTGCGGATTGGTCCTTGAAAATGTAGCCATTTCTTTCTTTCCATATTGTCCACATGAGGAGGCCTGGGATAAGTTTCCATAAAGAGTTTAACAATTTGCTCTTATATGGACTGATTGCCCAATTGCGTACAGTGTTGGTGATATCCTCTTTAATTCATCCGTCTTTTTGGCATCTGAAGCTTACTTTTCCCCGGAGTATGTTTGCTAATGGGCATGAGTTCATGAGGTGCATAGTGGTTTCTTCTTCCTGTTTGCAGTTGGGACACATGGAAGGCCTGTGAAAACTTCTTTTCCGTAGATTGTCCCAAGTGAGGATTTTATTTTGATAGAGCAACCAAAGGAAAGTGGATACTTTTGGCCAAACGTTGGGGGCCAAAACTTTGTTCCAAAGAGGATCCTTGACTGTGTGATTCCTTATTATGTTGTAAGCCTCATGTGTGGTGAAGGTTCATCTCGCCTCGTAACCCCATCTGAGCTTATTCTTCTTATTGGAATAACAGATTTTCCTATTCGAAAGTTCTGCATCCAGATTTTTCGGAATGGATTCTATACCTTGCATAATAATGTGATCCAAGCTTATCCATTGTTTGTATCCTTGTGTGAGGGTGGGATTCCAGTGTTGGTTGACCTTGTCCATCAATTGCTCCTCCAAATATGGTATTTGGTGAAGTTTGATCAGGTCCCTCATCTTGGGTCTTTGCTACAAAGAGTCTTCCCAGAACCTTGCATTATTACCATCCCTAACTTCCCAAAAGTTGTGCTATTGGATTAAATCCTTGTTTTGTTTAGCTACATTCCAGATTAAGGATCTGGAGCCAACTTCTATGAGTCGAGTTAGATCATCTACTAGTTGGTTGTTGGCATATTTTGTTGTCTAGAGGATAGCCCAGGGAGTATGTGATGCCGAGATCCATTTCCACCAGAGGCGAGCTCCCATGACAACATTACTGTGTTGAGGATAATGAAGCCCTGTACCTCCTAAGATTTTTGGAAGGCATACAGTGTCCCATTTCACAAGTGCCCATTTTCAATTTTGTCCCAAATTGCCCCACATAAAGGTTCTTTTAAGATGTTTGATTTCCTTGAGTACCCATTTTGGTGCTGCTAGAACTAAGAAAAGATATAGAGGCATGGATTGTAGGATAGCTTTGATTAAGACTAGATGGCTGGCCAAATTGAGAGCTCTGTAAGTCTAGGAGGAGAGACGAGCTTCTAATTTTTCCAAGAGCAGTTGCCAAGAAGAGTGCTTCAAAGCTATACCAGTCATGGGAGCTCCAAGATATTTGGAAGGGAGAGCGGCTATCGAGAATCCAAGGATACAAGCTATTGAAGATAGGGTGATAGTAGGGGTATGAAAGAAAATAATTTGGGATTTAGTCTTATTTATGCTAGCTCCAGAGGCATCCAAGAACTTAGTCAAAAGGGATTTTAGTTTGAGAGCTTCATGGACCGAAGGATGGCCAAACAGTATGTTATCATCCATGAATTGTTGGTGGGTAAAAGCAGGGGAGTTGGGAAAGGAGAGGCCTCTTAAATGCTGGGAGTGAAGAGCTTCTTTGATGTTTCTTCCAAGCCCTTCCACCATTATGATGAACGGAAAAGGGGAAAGGGGATCACCTTGTCAGATTCCTTTGGAGGGGTGAAAAGGGGTGGAAGGGATTCCATTGACCATAATGGAGAAGAAGGTGGAAGTTATGAGACTCATGACCCATCTAACCTAGGGAGGGGAGAAACCAAAGGAAATCAACATTTTTTGAATATAATTCCAGCTTAAACTATCAAAAGATTTAGAGAGGTCAATTTCAAGAAGCATACCTGCTTTTTTGACTGCTTCAAGGAATGAATAATATCGTGAGTGAGAATGATTCCATCCGTGATTTACCGGCCTTCCACATAGCTTGATTGCTCTGGAGATATGAGTAATTGTAACAACAGTTTTAGTCGTGAGGCAATAGCTTTGGAAATTATTTTGTAAATGACATTACAAAGAGAGATAGGCCTGAATTTATCAGGAGTTTGAGATTACACTTCCTTGGGGATGAGGGCAATGAAGGTTGCATTCATAGAGGGAAGCATCCATCTATTAGACCTGGATTCCTCAATGACTTTATAGACCTCTTCTTTAATTATATCCCAAAATTTATGGAAGAAATTGGAAGTGAATCCATCAGGGCCAGGCGCCTTTCCTTCTTTTAATTGTTGCATTGCATGCTCCACTTCCTGTAAAGATATTGGCTTTAGGAGGAGCTGATTATGTTCCACTATTATGATTTTTGGGATATTCTTGGTTATCTTCTCTATGGCTGGCTTTCTGTCTATCTGAGGTTCTTGGTGTACCTACTTGAAATAGGTAAGAAGTTCTTGTTCTACATCCTCATGTTTTTCCAGTCGTTATCCCCGCCGATTCTGGATGTGAGTGATGTTGTAATGCATTCTTCTCTGGATAGTGGTGCGACGAAATTTTTTTGTGTTTCTTTCACCCTCCTTAAGCCAATAACTCTTGATTTTTTCTTCCAAAGTATTTCTTCTTGCTTTGCTCTTTCTGATATTTGTGTCTGAAGGTGTTTTTCTTGCTCTGGGAGTACCTCGGATCTTCCATTTGTGATGATCCTCTATTGTAGTCTTTTCATTTCTTCATCTAGAGCATTTTGTGCTTGGAAGATATTGCCAAAGGTAAGTTGATTCCATTATTTGATGTTGTCTTTGAGATTTTTGAGTTTTTGTTGGAATTGATACATTTTTTATCCATCCGGGGGTTTGAAACTTTTCCAAACAATATTTATCAGGTTATTGAAGTCTAGATGTGTCAGCCAGAATGCTTCAAAGCGGAATGGCCATCGTGTAGTGTTTCCCTATCTTTTCCATTGGAGCGATATTGACCAGTGATCTAATCCTATGAGAGGTAAGATTGAAGCCGAGAAGTCTCCTCCAAGATGGATTGTATTGTCATATAACAAGAATCTATCCAATCAAGAGGCAATTTGATGTATACTTGATCGTTTGTTATTCCAAGTGTAGATTCCATTGTTAAATGGCATATCTATGAGCCAGATGTTTTGGATGATGTTTTTTAAATTAGTTCTATCATTATCCAGTTTGGTCCTACCTCCTCTCTTTTCTTCCATCTTTGTAACCATATTGAAATCTCCTCTTGTGATCGAGAGTGGATGATTTCTATCGAAGCTGATCAAGGATAAAGTGTTCAATATGTCTATCTTATACATTACCTCCTGGGGGAAGTAGACATTGGTTAGGTGACCATGCACATTTGTCCCTGTAATATGGAAGTTGGCTTCAATGAAGTGCTTACTCGCATGAATGTTAGTAATCATGATGGCTTGTTCATCCCAGACTATTGCTAGGCCTCCTGAGGTTCCTGGGGCATCCACTACCACTACTTTGCTACCTGGCCATGATTTTGTAATGGTTTGGTCTAGTGTTGTAGAGTTACATTTAGTTTCTTGCATGAAGAAGACTTGGGGTTTCTCCTGCTCAATTGTGTTTTTTATCATTCTGTATCTCCACGGGCTATTAAGCCCTCTAATATTCCATCAAATTAGCTTCATGATGCATTGTTGGGTAGGGGATTGTAATACTTGGTAAGCTTGGAATATCTTCCTGATTCCACCAGCATTTCCCTAATACAGATGGTTCTTTGGAGATATGTTTTCCTTCCTCTTGTTTTATTGTCTTTAGGAATGTTTTTATCCATCCCATTGACTTCCAGGTTGAATGCCTAGGGTTCTTTGTTGTTGTGCTCTAGAAAGGATGACTTCCAGGTTTTCTAGTTGTCTTTCTGGAATCTTGCCATATTCTTTTGTTTTGAAAGCTTGTTCTAATCCAAGAATGTCCAATTCTCCAATATCTATGCTTTCACACTCCTCTTCCATGTGCTGGGCTTCACTCCTTTCCTTTGCTGTATCTGTTACAGCCGTATTTGTTGGCTGCATGTTGTCAATGTCCATGCCCTGAGTGTTCCATTTCAGGTTCATACTAAGTGAGGGGGAGGTGAGATCTATGGTTTGCTTAGATTTCTAGGTATTTTTTGAGCCAGTGGGAATGAATTGTGCTGTCATCTTGGGCATTTCCTCTGAGTGAACAGGATTCTCAAAGTTATTTAGCTCCGACTGTGCTAGGGTTTCAAAGCTATTGCTGGTGGATGGCTTTGAAGCACTGGCAATAAGTTTTTTAGGGTTTGAAACAGGTCTTTTGTGGTTCTTTTTGTAGTTAGAGACCTTGGTGAATCCGACCGAGTTAGGTTTATCTGAAGAGGAGGAGGTCGAGGTTTTTAGATTTCAAGGATAGTCACGAAATAGATGACCAAGGCCATGGCATTTTCTGCATTGAAATGGGACATGTTCATAATCTATTGACTAAGTCCATTCAAAATCATTATGGTATATAGACTTACCACATCCAGAAGAGCCTTTTTGAGATGCATATAGATGCAGATGTAGGCGTAGGAAGTATATCTTCTGAGTTTTGTCTCCTCCGCAATTTTGATGAATTCCCCTAGATCATTTCCAGTATCTTGTAGTGAATCTTCATCCTAATACTCCAATAGAAGGGAATAGAGGTAGATCCATACTGGTGCCAAACTTTGATCTTCTTTGTCTAGATTGAATCTTTCAATCCAGTCCCTCAGATACAGGCTAACTGCGTTAAAAAAGTAAGGTCCTCCATCAAGGACTCTATTTTGATCTTCTATATAGTTGAAAACTGCCATAAAAAACCCCTTAGGCCCCAACTGCAGGGTAATGTACCCTTTCAGCTTCCACTTTGCTGTGATCCATCCATGTAAAGCTTTCTCCATAGGCTAGAAGTCTATAAATTTCCTAATCAAGGTGCGATCCTTCAAGTACTGCATTTGAGTGTTGATCTGGTGACTTAGGAGCTCAATCCTAGGTCTTTCAATTGTGACCGGCTTGTAGGCAGCCGATGTCGCTTTGGGAGCCTCGTTTCTGTCTGTATTGGCTATTGGTATATTAGGTCATGTTCCTGTTTCATCGCGGGCCTATTTGGGGCAGGCGCCATGTCCTCCCCCTTGGGGGATGTCCATGATTTGCATGCTATTCCTTGTCATTTGTGGTTTGTCGTATTACTGGAAAATGATGACAGAGATGTTGTGGTCTGTGAAGGTTTACCATTGCAGGTCTGACCCAAATGCTAAACCTCCATGTTCGCCAGAGCTCTTCCAGGGTCTTACCCAATGGGTGCTTGCATAGTGCAGTGCACCTCTACCACTTATTAATTGATTCTCTTGACACAAATATTTCCACACAGTGAGAATTTGTTCTCTGCACAGACTTCTTTTGAATAGCCACCTATACACAAATTCCTCCACACATGCTTCCTTTGCACAACAAAATATAACTTTGGAAACTTGCATGTAAAATAAACCTTGAAAATAATGCCAGAAAGGAGAAGCGCCTAGTTGGCATGTCACAGTTTGTTATTATATTGCTAGATTTTATTGTTTAGTAGAACAAGGCATAACATAATGAAAAATTATGTTTTAGCGTGCATGTGGTTTTTGTTAGGAAGTTAAATTTAGTTTTTCATTTGAAAATAAGGATTTATATAAATGTCATGCCTTTACTAGGAGATTTTAACAGTTACTCCATCAATTAACATATCTTCGTCAATTAACATGTAAGTGCTTAGTGTCATTCAAGTTTCATTGTGCATAGGTTTACATTATTCGAAGGTGCATAATTCTCCTTCCCATGCTTGCTCCGCCAAACGATGGTTGTATAGCTTCCTTCAAACACGCTATATATGGATGCGCATGTGAAGTTCTCGTTAATACTTTTAAGTGTAAATAATGCTTATTTTCGAATCTTTTGAATATTTTTTTGTTTAGGATCTTATGGAAGCTCTTTGTGTGGATTTTTACATTTTGCACTAACTGCTAATATTACAACTAATATTTCAGTCAAAAATAATGCATATCAACACTCAATTTAGTAAAACATAGGTCATCAAGTAATTTTAGAACAAAAAAGACACCTTCGTATATCTTTTAGCGCATAAACATCATACAAAACATTTTTGTTACTACTATTACTTCTAATACTTTAGTTATATATAATGCGTATCAGTAGTAAATTGAGTAGAAGTTATGCAGAATGCACAAGAAACTATGTACAAAACCACATTTCATTAAACAAAAGCTTTGTTTGTACAGAGGAAGTTCATTGTACATAGAAAGATTTCTTCTGTGGAAATCTGCACTTCACAATAAAATCTTTTATTGCTAATACTATTGGTAATATTTTAAATTGGAAAATTCAATTTTCACATCATTGGATGCCTTCAGAATTCATGCTTAAATGATTTAATCAAATCTTAACTCAAATGAATTGCAGTTAACAATGATGTTAATTTTTATTTTGGTCAATAATGCAATATGAGATATAAAACGAAGTATCAAAGCATATGGCTGAATACAAATAAAATCTTTATCATAAAATCGATATAGTCAAGTGGTTTTGAATTCAAAATATTTCTTGCAGTTCAATTTGTAAATAACGACTAGTTCACAAAATGTTTAGATTCAAGAGATAGGCATTAAAAACAATTTTTCTCAACAATATTAGAACTTATTTAATTTAAATTATATCTATGATTTTTTTGTTTACAGTTTTTTTTTTAAGTACGATATTGCTTGTGTAAAGCTTTAATTGTGCGGAAGCAAGTTGTTGTGTTGAATGGAACTTTTCATTGTAGTATTCTATTATTAAGAGATATATGTCTAGAATGTCAAATGATTGCCAAATGTTAAATTTTGTTTAAAGCAACAACACAACACTAAATGTAATAGAAAAGTTGAAAGCATATTTTTGGAAATTTATAGAAAGCATTATGTTAGAATAAAATGTCAACGAGCGTGGCCATAACTCATATTTATACTAGAGAATATTCAAAACATGCTCTTCAAAGACAAAATTGCTATGTAGAATCATAATTGTTGAAAGAAAATTGTAAAGTAAATGGATTTATTGTAGCAGAAATTGGTGTTATGTTTCCTTGAACAATATCGGTAGCTAGAGGAAAATAATTTGTAAGATGTATTACGAGTCAGCAACTCATTGAAGAAATATGGTGATCATTGTTTTAATATAGTCCTCGTCTAGGGAAACTATGACTTCCATTTTCATGTTTTTGGTGAAAATATATTTTTCAATTTCTCTAGTTTCTTCCTACATGTTGATAACCAACCTAGTATTCTACTTCTTGAAGATGGAAAAAGTAATTAGCCATGTGCCAATTTTTTTATTAAAATAAATGATGTTATTAGATTCCACTGCTATTTTCTGTTCTTTCTCCTACAATTTAAATCATACTTAGAATCATGCAACATAACCAGACCCTCTAAGTCTTTTATAATGTTCATTTCCTTTAAATATGCATCATATCTCCTTTTGGATATTTCACTACAATTATACTTGAAATTCTCAAGTGTAGTGACCCTTCCTGCCCATTGAGCTTCCATCTGCTTCACTCGTTCAACAGTTGGTAACTGTTGGTTTTGCTTTTCAAAATCAAAGAGTATTGCTAGCCTATGCTTAAAATTATTTAATTCATTGTCAACGAATTGCCTATTTTCTGTAATATTACTATTAAATTAGTCCATAAATTTCATTATTTTCTCTTGGAAATGCGTTAAATCGAGAACTTCTTGCTAGGAATCTTCAATAATTTCTAATCTTTCACTTATATTCTCAAGGATATATGTGTCCACTGCATTACACATATTCATAGCCTTGTGGAATGTTTGTGGTGTTGCAATAACATGACTTGATGATGAGGGTGATCATACTGCCAGTGGAGTCATTAACTTAGGAGTTGGATTTTCAATTTCTTTTTGTTCTTTTAATTTCTTTTCTAACATATGACTTTCTCCAAGAACATTGGTAACACTTTGAGTAATTACATCATTGCTAAAATGTTGCAATTATACCATGAGCCCCATCATATCAATGTCAGACAGATCAATATCGACATTTTCTTGAATAATAACCTTTTCATTTTCAATATTTACCTTTTCAACTCTCAATTTTTTACTTGTCTTGTCATACTTTGCATTTTTCAATGTGATGGGAAATTCATTGAAAATAATGTCCTCTTCTAAAATTTTCTCCATTATCTTTTTATTTTCCACTAAAAAAATAACAATCTAGTTAGGTTGTTCACTACTATCAACTTTTTATGTCTATAGCCTATTCAATGCTTTCTCTATTGATGACACTTTTGGAGTTTAGTGTTTGAACTATACTTGTTTGTTCTGGAAATAATTTGTGAAAATTTTCTTGCTCATGTTGATTACTTGCTCACTTACCAATAACCAATTTTCTACAACAGAGTTTTTTTTTTTTGCTTGAGTCATGGACGATGTTGGGTGTGGAAGGTGAAGATTGTTGTGCAATATTTTGCGTTTTTTGTTTTTGTTTTACCTCAACTATTATTTGGGTGTCCATTGTCGATATTTAATACTTGGTTTCCTACAAATTTAATAAACTATTTGTTGTGTAAACATATTTTCTTATAGATTATGACATGCAAAAAATGCATTGGTTCTTTCTTCACATGCTATTTAAGTTATTAGGGAAAAGAAAATGCACATACGAGAGGGAAAAGAGAAAGCAATAGTGAATTGATAAGATGAAAAAATAAAATACAAACCCCTAAATAATCTATAAATAACCGGTAGAGTTCCTATGTTCGTAAAATGCATAATGAGAAAATACAAATCCCTAAAAAATTATGCACAAAAGGAAATGTTTTATAGAGAGAATTGTGAAATAACCTGGGCAATTGAGAAAATGAATTGTTGAATACTACTAAATCCATTGAGAAGTGAGACCAAGAAAATATTTGCTAAAGAAAATGTCAATGTTTTTGTTCCTTCTCCTCATCAGATTCGAATATCACTTCGTTGATTGCACAATTTCAAATATCTTGATTCATTTAACTGCTACTTATATTCATTTCCAATATCGCGTAAATTTACAATTTTCTTATGCAATGGAACTTGAGAGTTGTTGCTATTTTTCATGTGCCAACTACAAAATATGACACTCCTAACAAATAGCAATTGAAAATATCAAATCCAACATTTATGGGAAACAATAGAAATAAATATCGATATTCCAAAACCATCTCCTCCACTAACTACATATATTTTCGTTGATTTAAAATCATTGAAATACATGTCATACAAACATAAATTGTAATACAATATAAGACCATTGTGTACCAATACTACATTCTAAAAGGTTTTCTAATGCATTTTTTGGCTTCAATTTCCCACAATTTGTCAACGATTTCTTGATACTCGTACATGTTTTCAAAATGGCTAGATGCATATATGTAGTAATAATAGAAAAAAATCATGACAATTGTGACAATTAGCTTTGGAATTGCCAACGGTAATTTCTAATAGTCATAAATGACTATCATGTGTAGACATGTTTCACTATTTCTATATCAAATTAAATTAGTTATTGAGCTACCCCCATTGGTAAATCATTAAGGATTTGTTTTATTTTGATACTAACAAAGCTAATTGTCTATTGAGGCCACAAATTTTCCCAAAAAAATTGTTTTTGTAGGATTTCACAAAATCCTAATAGAATTTCTATAATATTCTAAGCGAGGTTTTCATCTCTAACAAGGGTTTTCTCTTACTAAAACCATTAATCATGATTAATAGTATGAGGCCAGAAGTCATCACCATGATTCTTCCTAGTCATCATCGGATTCAGATCTGATTTATTGACACATTTGACACTTCGAATAAATAGCAACTGAAATTTTCAAAATAAATGTTAGTGGTAGATGGTGAAATAAATCTCGAAATTCGAACGTTATTTCTCGAATTTGGAAAATTATCTACTTTCTTAATTTTCTAATGATTTTTTATGTACGAGTCAATACATAAATATCATGTATAAGCACAATGCAAATTGATCACTCAGAAAAATGCCAAAACCTTTTACATTTAATCTAGTAATAAAGTCCTTTAATTAATTGTTTTATTAACAGTAAAGCATGTTGCTAAACGTTGACATATAGGTTCCTTGCATAATCAATATATTTCTTATTTGGATAAATTATCGATAAAGCTTTAGGAACAACCAAAGAACATGCTTTTGTTTCCAGAAATGCAAAACCACTTCAGGATAGCTACTCTATGGATATAGTCAAGCTCAGTGCGCTTCTCCAATTTATACTAGAAAATTATGTTCTTCTTTCAAGTGATGGTGCAAGTCATCCCAGTCACTTTTTTATTTGTGAAAGTAGTGTGTTGGGTGCATGAAGCATGAAAGAGTTTTGAAATTAGCATTACCATTCATCCCAAGCTTTCTGTTTTATTGAGATTTTATTATATTTGAAGAATGCTAATAATTCCTTACATCAATATGAATTCCAGATAGTTCGACATGTTTCTTAATGAGTTGGTTAAAAATCTGACTCTATCTACAATATTAAATGCAAAAATGATTGGATTCACAACCCTTTTTTTCATCTTTTGGATCTTGCAGCACAAGAGAGGAAGAAGGGGCAGTAAGTTTCCTCCAATGCCCTATCCTTAGCCAATAATTTGGAATATTCATTAATTGAGTCTACCTGCTCAGCGTGCTCTCAAAAATTACGTGGACAAATATGGCCCCATCATGTTTCTCTTCTTGGGTTCTGTCTAGGCCATAGTCCTTTCATCTTTTGAGATGACTAAGAACTTCTATAAAAGACATGATTTGGTCTTTGCCAATCTGCTGCTAGCAACTACTAGAAAATAATTGTTGTACAATTCAAGGGTGTCATATTGACTCCATATGGAGATTATTCGAAACACATGAAAGAAATGTGCCTGATAGAATTGCTGTGCCAAAAGAGTTGACTCCTTCAAGGGAGTATGAGAGGAAGAAGTACCAGTCATGATTTGTTCCATTTGGGAGGAGATTCAGAGTGGCGCAATTGGCGTGAATGTCATCGAGGCCTTCTTTACACTCAGCACCAACATAATATGGTGAATAATGGTGAGGAAGAAATTTTGTAACAATGATTTGGGTAGCAATGGAAAAGGATTTAGAGAGCTGTTGTTAGAAGTGGAAGCTGCAGTTGGAGCTCTTAACATTGGAGACTTTATTCATTATTTGGATTGGCTTGATTTTCCTGCTATGAATCGATGCATGAAGGAGGCCAAAAAAATATTCAATGCATTCACTAAGAAAGTGATAGATGACCATTGCATGGACTCGACCTTGAATGAATAGGTGGAGGGTACAGAAGCAGGAAATAATAGTGAAGGCTTCGTTGGCGTCCTTCTTCAGATTCAAAGTGATAACAAAGATGCAAAAATCACAAGGGAAACCATCAAGGAATTTATTTTTGTGAGTCTCTAGGGTCTCATTCGCTCTTTCATTTTTTTAATTCCTAAGATTCAATCGATCCGCATAATTTTCTTTGACTGATATGAAAATGAATCGAATTTGTATGAATTTGTCAAGACATGTTCACCGCCGGAACTAATTCAATGGAAACTATGTTAGAATGGGCAATGAGTGATTTTCTCATACATCCACATGTAATGAAGAGATTGCAGGAAGAAATCGAATCGGTCATTGGAAAAAAATGCAAAGTGAACTATTCTGATGACAAGCTTGAAGTACCTTCACAATGTGGTGAGAGAGACGCTATGATTATACGCAGCAGGAATGTCATCAGTTCCTCATGAATCTATCGAAGTTGTGACAAGATATGACATATTGAAGAAAACAATGTGTGATCCAAGTTGAGTGATGCATGAAGAGATAAGGTGAGTTAAGAGCAGTCCAGATTTAGAGTGTGACTTAACTTAGTTAAGTGTGAGTCAGGTAGAGTTTAGGTTATATTTGGAGAAGTCCAAATTTAGTGTGTGTGCATGTTAAGTTATTTTGGGCACATTTCTAATCGAAAAAGTTTAACATCAAGTATTGTGTGATCAATAAAAGAGTCATAACGTGTGTGTGTTTTTTGTGTGTGAATTTCGTGTCTTTCCTCCTCTTCCTTTCCATCAAATGGCTCGACCTTTGACCTCGAGTTTAGGTTTGCCTCTCAACTAGCCTTAGTTCAAGCGAAATGCCATGTGGCAGTAGCCTATTGTCATTTTAATTGTGTATGTTTATATCATAAATGAGATAGAGATAAAAGATTTAGATTAAATAAAAGAATATGGAAGAGGCATCTCGTCGTTTGGGGAAGGTAGATTTAAGCGTAGGTGTGTTGACTTAGACGTGATGGTATAAGAATTTTTCACTTAAATCAAATTCATGTAGTGGAAGAAGGATCTTGGGAAAAATAAGCAGGCCACAGAAGGGGCTTGCGTCACTCTCATTTGTAAATGACCATATCTATTCCTACATGATTTAAACATTAAATATTTTCCTAAGAGTATTGGGATTTTGATTAATCAGAGTTTTTTTATTCATATCTACTTAAACATCAAATATTTACCTAAGAGAATTGGGAATTTGATTAATAAGAGTGCTTGATTTATGCTTATAAGTGTTTAATGAATTACCTCATAAGGTTAGGGTTTTGGATCTTAAGGGCTTTTTCCTTGCATTAAAAAACAAATTTTTGACATATTTTCGACTTTTACAATATTTAACTATTTTATAAAGAGTTGGGATTTTATCATATTACTAATTTGTATGGTGTATTTCACGTAATCTAAATTATTTAGAATTTCAAACCTTCTTTAAAAAATTACATTCAACACTCCTTCAAACCTATTTAAATTCTAACTATAAATGAAACACTTAATTGAATATTTTCTATTCCTATAAATTATAAACATTCTGTTGAAAAAATTGCATACAACACCCCTTCAAACTAGTCTATTACACTTAGTTGTAAATATCTTCAACACCCCCTTCAAACTAGTCTCTAAAATTCTACTTATAAACAAAACACTTAGTTGTAAATATCTTCATAAAAACAAATGATATTAAATACAATGAAAAAAAGCCAAACACATCACTTCTTTTAAATTCTAACAACCCATGACTTTAAAATTGCAACTTGCACATTAATAATGGTGGTAACAACAATGCATATGACACATTGACTCAAATGGTACTATATTTTTAAAATTGTGTAATTAAAGTTCAAATGTGTTATATAATTCGAAAGGATTCAATTTTTATAGCTAGCGAGTAAAACCTCATTTGGAAACAATGGATTCCACAGTTTCACCAGATATACATCTTATTGACTCTGAAAGTTAATACATCTGATTTCCAATTTACATATCATCAAGCTAGGCAATTTTTGGTATGCCAACTTGATACAAGTGGATTTCAGAAAAATTCAAAACAACTCTAGCTCTTATTGACTATTTACAATAATAGATCTCATTTGTAATTAGCTCAAGCTCTTGACTTTCTGGCACTCCAATTTAATCTAAAACGTGTGGATTTACACCAACAATCTACACTAGCAGTCCAAACAATTTCTTTTAAAGATAAATTACAAGATCATATTCAAAGAAAGGAGGTGTGAACCCTATGGCTTGATCTATTTGGGTCTTGTGCATTGGTAAGGACGACCATGGACTCTTTGACAAAATCCAAATGGAATCGTCATAGAAACGATGCATTGTGAATGGATGCTTTGGCGGTGACATCACCTGACACAGACGAACAACCTACAAGGAACTTTCAGTGAAGAACCATGGATATCATATACCGAAGAAATCAATGTTAACGATGAATGTGTGGGCGATAGGAAGGGACCCTGATGGTTGGGCGATAGAAATTTAGCAACTAGATTTCGTGATTGTCTACCAACTTCATTGTTGGTCAGCATCAATTTTTTTTTTTTCTTAATGGTGTGTTGTGGAAATTTTTGTGTTGGCTGGTTATGTTAAACATTATGGTCATTATGAGATATTCATTATGTTTAAATAAATTGTATAAATAATAGGGTTCACCAACTTTACTGTTGGGTAGTAGTTTTCTTCCTGTAATGTTCTTCGGGGTTGTTTTACATGCTATGGCTATGCATTTTTCTTCATGATTTTGTTACATGTTCGTCATTATGAGATTTGCGTTATGTTTAAATATTTTTGAAGTCCTTTTCACTAAGTGAGAGTCCACACTTTGCAGCCACAATGTTTTGATATGTAATCACATTTGTAATTAAGGTATCAATATTGTATTTTCTTTTACCTTTTCATGTAAATTGTTTGGAATATATGTGAGGGATAACTTTGCAGTCAATTGGAAAGTAAATTACTGGGAATTTTAATATTACCTTCCATATATATTATGATGAAATATATATGGTGGACCATTAGTTAGAAATGATGACTACATAGAGGGAGGAGGAATTTTAGGAATTTTCCCTATTGAGAATTTGTTGTAGGAGCATTAATAATCATCAGTACTTCATGTTGTATCCGAGTCAGATAGCGCAAACCACTCCACCTATGTTAGTATAACCACGATGTCATCAAGGTTGTAACATCTCTCGTTAAAAACCCATGTAATAAAGTTACTAAAGGAAAAGTAGGACCAAGTTCATGGGACACATATTCCAAGCTAAATGTTGG
Source organism: Pinus taeda (assembly GCA_000404065.3). Taxonomy (NCBI): domain Eukaryota; kingdom Viridiplantae; phylum Streptophyta; class Pinopsida; order Pinales; family Pinaceae; genus Pinus; species Pinus taeda. The sequence continues at coordinate 29,620 of APFE031583441.1, read as the reverse complement.
GAAAAACATCCTAGAGGGTTGTTCATTTGGTTTATTATGGCTAAGGAAATTGACAAAGGCAATGGAAAAGGATTTGAAAATGCAAAGAGACATTTGTTGGCATTTTATTTATGAAAATAAAGGAAATTGGGAGAAAAGGAAGGTGAAAGGTCACAGGTTACACGTGAGGAGGAAATAATAGGAAAATAATGGAAATTGAAGAAAATATAGGCCTCAATAATAAAAAGGATTTTGAGGATCAATTCACAACTTTTGTCAGTAAAATAATTTATCAATTAATTTTTTTAGCTCTCTCTCATATTATTGCACAGTTAGTGCATTCTTGGAGCACTCTAGCATTTGAGAAAGAAAGGCAAAGGAAGGATAAGGAAGGAAACGACAACAAAGATAAAGCAACTACAATGGCATTACTTTGTAGGTATTGAGTTTCATGTATGATTTCCTTTCTAGTTTTTGCATGCATGGTATATGCATGTGTGTATTTGGTTCTCTTGTTGTCATTGACATGGGATTTTCTAGGTGTGACAATGGTTTTCATCCTTGCCTTGCAATTTTCAGATAGCCATGGTGTGATGGGGTTCTTTCATTTAATTTAGTTGGATTGACGAATGGTTTTGGAACTGGGTAAAGTGGTCTTAGGAAAATTCCCAAGGGCCTAGGAATCGTTTGACCAGTAATGACGAGATACATGGTAAATCTTGAGGGTGGAGACGGGAAAGTTTCTCCAAGTATTAGTGAAGAAATCAGGAGGCATCTATGCTTGTTTAGGTCCTAGTGACTCCTTGAAAAATAATGATAGGATTGCAGTAAACCCTGGTAGTGGATGCTTATTGTTTAGCCTAAGAATCCCTTGACTAGTAATTATGGGAGTTCGGTAAAGCCTAGTTGTATAGATGAGGGTTTTGGGCCTAGGAATCCCTTGACCGGTAATGGTGGGATACGTGGTAAAGCCTAAGGAAGCCCTATTTGTTTTCTTGTGAGTCCCACATTGACACTTCAAATATGGCACAAGGGTGATTGAATGAAAGAAATATTTGTTTTAGCACAATCTATGGTCGGGTGGTATGTGGAAGTCCCTAAATTGGTTGGCATTTGCATATGTTAATAAGAGCTCTTTTCCTCTTGTATTTCATGAGTATTTATACTTTTTTTTATGTGGATTTGATGGCTATTCTATCATTTTTATTATTTTGGTTATAAGGATGACTTTATAGAAGACTTTAGTTATGACTCTCACCATGTTTGGATTAGTAAATGAATGGTTAATGAATGTATGACCTAATATATTATAATGAAACTATTTTGAGAAGGCATCAATCCTTCTTGATGATTCTCAGATAATTGTGAGATCCCTATGTCTATATATGTAATTATGTCCTTTAAATTACATGTTCATGATTTGTTTGACGGAATGACTGTCATGGTTAGGCCTACTTAGAGAAATTTCCTGTCTCAGTTTTGTATGGAAGGAATAAGAGCTCTTTTCCTCTTGCATTTCATGAGTATTTATACTTTTTGTTATGTGGATTTGATGGCTATTCTATCATTGTTATTATTTTGGTTATAAGGATGACTTTATAGAAGAATTTAGTTATGGATCTCACCATGTTTGGATTAGTAAATGAATGGTTAATGAATGTATGACCTAATATATTATAATGAAACTATTGTGAGAAGGCATCAATCCTTCTTGATGATTCTCAGATAATTGTGAGATCCCTACATCTATATATGTAATTATGTCCTTTAGATTACATGTTCATGATTTGTTTGACAGAATGACTGTCATGGTTAGACCTACTTAGAGAAATTTCCTGTCTAATTTTTGTATTGAAGGCCTTGTCCCTATGTCATTTATCATTTCTAAGAGTTTTGTTAAGTTATGGGAAGTGGTGTGGAGACTAGTGCTGAGAAAGTAGATCAAATATTGCAATAATAGGGTTATAACTAGGTGAAAAATAATGCAACCGCTCCCTTGCAAGCTTATGCACATGGCTAGAGGGTTACATTCAAATTTCTGCAGTGTTGTGCCAGCGTCTAGGAGTCTAGGACATTGAAAAAGAAGCTTAACTCAAGGTTTTGGCACTTGGACGGGTGGTTTAGCAATTGGCGGTCCTGTAGAACTTGAGGGAAGTCAGTAAGTTTTTTATTTTGTCGATTCCACTTCCTTAACGTAATCTAGGAGGTTGATTCATGTCATAGTAACTCTTCGTCACATATTTACCCTTGTGGACCAGTGAACTTGGGTAAGTGTGGAAGGAGGGAGTTTCATATTGGTATCAGAGCATGGTTCAACACTTCAACTAGATGGGAAAAATGTGTATGTCATGCATGCATGATTGTTGTATATTTTCTTGTTATGTATGCATGGTTGTGGTCATTGTTATGGTTGTGTTATCTTGTAGAAGTTGATGATGTTGTTGTTGGGATGGGTTGTCTATATGTTTATGACGCATGTATTTTTATGGCCATGGTTGTCATGCATGAGGTCATGGTATGCAGTTGATATTGTGATACGTGGTAACTGGATAATGACTGAGATGATGTGGACATACGGTTATGATTATGATTATACATGTATCATACTAATCTAGACTGATTTTTCATACAAAATAGCCTCCCCTGAACCTCATTGAGGTATGTTGATTATGTTTATATTTTTGTTTAGCTGACATATTATATTTGTAAGAAGTAAATGATCAAAGATGACTAGCAAAGTGGTGGATTAGAGTTCATGAGACTATCCCTATAGATCAGATGAGCAGCATGGTGATGATCACTCCCCTCACATATAAAACACTTTAAGAAGTTTGAAGGTATAAATAAGAAGTTTCAAAGTAGATAATGACATAATCATTTAGTCATAGGAGATACTTTCCAAGGTACAATAGAAACAAGCAGAGGTCAATGAAGTTATCCTTCAAATTTTGTCAGACTTGCAGAGACATGGAAAACCACAAATTAGTTATGCACAAGAGGATAGGACACATGGGGCATGTGGAATTAGGTCTCATGGTGGGAATAGGTCAAATAGAGATGACACTGTTAGAGATGACAAGGTTTTGGATACCCCTGACAAAAGAGGTAATGGACATGAATTCTACTCTAGTTTTGTTTCAGACAGGTACCATGATCATGATCATTATCATCCTTACAAAAGGAATTACAAAGGATATTTACCAAATGAGTTCAAGAGATTCAAGCCACCTACATTTGATGTAAATTTGAAGAAGGTGGAAGATGTAGAGGCATGATTACTTGGGATGAATAATTTGTTTGGGTTGCATGACTATACATAGAACATGAATGTCATTATAACTATTTTCAACCTCAAAGTGGAGGCATACATATGGTGGGAAGATGTGAAGTAGGTCACAGACATCAGGACAAAGGAGTTGAATTCGCATGAATTCAAGAGACATTTCAGGAAGAAGTAATTGTTGGAGAGGTACTATAACAAAAACTCCAAGGAGATCTATGAGATGAAGATGGGATTGATGATAGATGAGGAGTACACGACTAATTTCTTAGAGATATTGTGGTATGCACTGTATCATAAGGGTGGGAAGGACAAATTTTAGAGACTTGTCAGTGGATTACCATTATTATTGGAATATCGGATTGGGTATGATGAGTCTTGGTCACTTGAAAAAGTCATTGGAAAGTTGAAGCATTGTTATGAGCAATTGAAGTGTATGACAGAGTCTCAATAAGGTTGGAAAGGGAAAGACAAAGCTAAAGGTAAATGGTGAACAAAGCGAATAAGACCTCAGGATGCAGTTGAAAAAGGAAATTTTTTTCCTTATAAGAAGTTTAATGTAGTTGGAAAGGGACATGGGGCACAACTTCAAGGGCAGAAGAATAAAGGTGAGGGAAAGGGACAATTGTAGTGTTGGATATGTGGTAAGGAACATCTCAAGATGGATTTCCCATCGTATCAAGATGGTAGGCCTAAAATCTACAATGCACAAGAAGTGAAAATAGTTAGGGATATTGGACAGAGCATTCCTCAGATCTTTGCAGCATTGGATAATAGGAAAGGAGATCATGAGGCATCTATTATCGAGATGGATGGTAAGATTTCTGATAAAGTTATTTATATTTTGATTGAAGCTGGATCTAATTATAGTTATGTTAATCCTGACCGAGTGGATAAGTGTGGTTGAAATAAGAAGTACATGCATAACCTTGGTTAGTGGAGTTGGATACATGTACAAAGAAAAGAGATCATCACTGGGTAAGCGCCCGTGCGTTTGAGTTGAATGGTATGTCTACATCAATGCATTTGAATGCACTTCAATTGGGATCATACAATATTCTTATGGGTATGGATTGGTTGTATCTTCATATGACTAAGGTGGAATTTTATGAGAAGGTTACTGAGTAGTAGGGTGACAATGGAGGAAAAGGAATCCTACAGGGTAAGAAGAAGGCTACATCAGTTAAATGGTCTATAGCTATCAAGGCAAAACAAAGTCACAAGGAAGAGTATGTATTATTTACAATGCATATTTCTAGTGATAAACGTAAGGATGTTGAGGATTTAGAAGTATTAAAGAGATATATAATTTTGTAGTAGTTTCAGGATGTATTCCCTAGAGATATTTCAGAGTTACTAGCTCACACGAAAGTGGAATTTTATAGTGAGTTGGTACCAAGGGCAACACTAGCATCAAAGGAACCTTAAAAGATTAGCACACTAGAGTTAGTGGAATTGAACTTGCAGTTGAAGGAAATTCTTGACAAGGGATACACCAAGATAAATGTATCTTCTTGTTGTGCACTAGTGTTATTTGTGGAGAAGAAGGATGAAACTTCCAGTTTATGCATTGAATACAGGTAGTTGAGTAAGGTGATATGAGATCAGGATATCACTAGGTACAAATCAAAGAGGAGGACATCTACAAGACTTCTTTCCAAAATAGTTATGGGCATTATGAAGTTGTTTTGGTTCCTTTTTGTTTGACTAATGCTCCAACTACTTTTATGTGCTTGATAAATAGTGTGTTCTGTCCTTATTTGGACAAGTTTGTTTTTTTATTCATTGATGATATATTGATATATTCTAAGAATGAGGACGAGTATTTCAAACACTTAGCAATAGTATTTAGATTGCTAAGAGAGCATTACTTGTATGCCAATCTTAACAAATATAGTTTCTTTCAGATAAAGGTGCATTACTTAGGGAATGTTGTTTCCAAGGGAGGCATAGCAGTAGATCTAAAAAATATCAAAGCTATCATGGAAATGGAAGCTCATAGGAATGTGGATCCGGTCAGACCATTCATGGGTTTAGCATCTTATTATAGGATGGTCATCAAGAAATTCTTATGGATTACCTATCCTATTACATCATTGGAGAGGGAAGGAAATAAATTAGAATGAATAGAGAAATGTGCAGTGAGCTTTCAGCAGTTGAAGTAGTTTCTTACATAAACTCCAGTTCTAAAGATTATAGAATCAGAAAACGAGTTTGTGGTGTGTACAAATGCTTGCAAGAAATGACTTTGTGGAGTCCTGATGCAAGAGGGACAAGTGGCATGTTACGAGTCAAATAAATAGAATGAGAATGAGCATGACTATATGACACATAATCTTGAGTTGGCAACAATCATTCATGCATTTAATATGTTGAGGCACTGTCTTCTTGGTAGTGAATTCATCTTGATGAGTGATCCTAGGGGATTGAGATACAAGAGGATAGGAAAAATGGCACATATCGAAGTAGGTCTCATGGTGGGAATAAGTTAGATAGAGATGACACAGTTAGAGATGACAAGTTTTTTGATACACCTGACAAAAGAGGTGATGGAAATGGGTTCTAGTCTTGTTTTGTTTCAGACAAGTATCATGGTCATGATTGCTATCATCCTTACAGAAGGAATTACAAAGGATATTTACCAGATGAGTTTAAGAAATCCAAGGCACCTACATTTGATGGAAAATTTGAAGAAGCTGGAAGATGAAGAGGCATGGTTACTTGGGATGAATAAGTTCTCTGGGTTGCATGACTATACAAAGAACATGAACGCTAGTATAGCTATTTTCAACCTCAAAAGGAAAGCATACATCTGGTGGGAAGATGTGCAGTTGGTCATAAACATGAGGACAAAGAAGTTGAGTTAGCATGAATCCAAAAGCCTTTTTCAAGAAGAAGTAATTGTCAGAGAGGTACTATAAAAAAAAATCCAAGGAGTTCTATCAGATGAAGATGGGATTGATGACAGATGAGGAGTACACGACTAATTTCTCCGAGTTATTGAGGTATGTGCCGTATCATAAGGGTGAGAAGGCCAAATTTCAGAGATTTGTCAGTGGATTACCATTATAATTTGAATACCGGATTGGGTATGATGAGTCTTGGTCACTTGAAGAAGTCGTTGGAAAGTTGAAGCATTGTTATGAGCAATCAAAGTGTATGATAGAGTCTCAATAAGGTTGGAAAGGGAAAGAAAAAGATAAAGGTAAATGCTGACCAAAGCAAACAAGACATCAGGATGCAATTGAAAAAGAAAATGTTGTTCATTATAAGAAGTTTAATGCAGTTGGAAAGGGACATGGCTCACAACCTTGATGGCAGAAGAATAAAGGTGAGCTAAAGGGACATTGCAGTGTTGGATACGTGGCAAAGAATATCTCAAGAGGGATTTCCCATTTTATCAGGATGGTAGGCCTCAAATCTAAAATGCACAGGAAGTGCAGATAGTTAGGGATGTTGGACAAAGCATTCCTCAGATCTCTATAGCATTGGATAATAGGAAAGCAGATCACTAGGCATATATTTTCAAGACGAATGGCAAGCTTTCTAATAAAGTTGTTTCTATTTTGATTGAACGTAGATCTAATTATAGTTATGCTAATCCTGACACAATGGATAAGTGTGGTTTAAATACAAAAGTACATGCATAATATTGGTAAGTGGGGTTGGATACATGTACAAAGAAAGGAGATCATAATTGGGTAAGAGCTCATGCATTTGAGTTGAATGGTATGTCTACATCAACATATTTGAATGTACTTCAATTGGGATCATTCAATATGCTTCTCGGTATGGATTGGTTGTATCTTCATATGGCTAAGCTGGGGTTTTATGAGAAGGCTATTGAGTGGATGATAATGGAGGATAAAGAATCTTGCAGGGTAAGAAGAAGGCTACATCAACTAAAATGGTTATAACTCTCCAGGCAAAACCAAGTCACAAGAAAGGGTATGTATTCTTTACAATGCATATTTCTAGTGATAAATGTTAGGATGTTGAGGATGTGGAAGTATTGAAGATATATATGATTTTGCTGTAGTTTTAGGATGTATTCCCTAGAGATATTTCAAAGTTTCCAGCTCACAGGCAAGTGTAATTTTCTATTGAGTTGGTACCAGGGGTAGCACTAGCATTAAAGGCACCTTAGAGGATGAGTACATCAGAGTTAGTGGAATTGAAGTTGCAGTTGAAGGAAATGCTTGACAAGGTATACACAGGCCAAATATATCTCCTTGAGGTGCACCAATATTGTTTGTAAAGAAGAAGGACGAAACTTCTAGCTTATGCATTGAATACAAGAAATTGAACAATGTGATGATTAGGAACAAGCATCCATTGTCAAGGATTGATGACTTGTTTGATCATTTGAAGCAAGCAACAATGTTTTCGAAGATTGATATGAGATCAGGATATCACTTGGTACACATCAAAGAAGAGGACCTCTACAAGACTACCTTCCAGAACAAGTATGGGCATTACAAGGTTGTTTTGGTTCCTTTTTGTTTAACTAATGCTCCAACTACTTTTATGTGCTTGATAGATAGTGTGTTCTATCCTTATCTAGACAAGTTTATTATTGTATTCATTGATGATATATCGATATATTCTATGAATGAGGACGATCATTTCAAACACTTAGCATAGTATTGATATTCCTAAGAGCGCATCAGTTGTATGCCAAGCTTAGCAAATGTAGTTTCTTTCAAAAAAAGGTGCATTACTTAGGGACTGTTGTTTCCAAGGAAGGCATAACAGTAAATCTAGAAAATATCAAAGTTATCATGGAAAGGGAAGCTCCTAGGAATGTGGATCAGGTTAGATCATTCATGGGTTTAGCATGTTATTATAGGAGGGTCATCAAGAAATTCTTACAGATGACCTATGCTATTACATCATTGGAGAAGGAAGGAAATAACTTGGAATGAACATAGGAATGTGCAGTGACTTTTTAGCAGTTGAAGCAGTTTCTTACAAAATATCCAGTTCTAAAGATTATAGATTTAGAAAAATAGTTTGTGGTATGTAGAGATGCTTGCAAGAAAGGAATTGGTGGAGTCTTGATACAGGAGGGGAAGGTGGTATGTTACAAGTCAAGGAAATAGAATAAGCACAGGCATAATTATATGACACATGATCTTGAGTTGGCAGCAATCATGCATGCATTGAAGATGTTGAGGCACTATCTTCTAAGGTATGAAATGCATCTTGACGAGTGATCACAATGGGTTGAGATACTTATTTGACCAACCTAATTTGAATTCCAGGTAAGCTAGGTTGTTGGCTATGACTATTGAGTTTGAATTCGAGATTCGATACGTTAAGGGAAATAAGAATGGTGTTGCATATGATCTTAGTAGAAGATTAAATGTAAATCACATGACAACTATGAGTTCATATGGTACAGATTTATAGGATCAAATCTTATAGGCCAGACAATAAGATGATAGGTACATGGAGATTAGGCACAAGTTACAGTAGTAAGGTACATGTGAATAAGATGTGGATTATCATCTCATGGTAGATGATTTTGTGAGATTTAGGGACAAGATCTATGTGTCAGACAATAGTGAGATCAAGAAGCTTATCTTGAGGGAATTTCATGTCAAGTCATATTCACATCACCCAGTGTTATACATAATCTATGATTTTGGAGAAAAGTGTCTTCTCTAGACTCGATAGATTGACCTAGAACAATAGAAAGGAAAATGGTACAATGTATTCCTTAGGATATTTGAATGATGGCATGAAGCCTACCTGGAATCTGTTGCAAGCTTCACTCCTTCCTCATCTTGTATGTTCCAATCCTAGCTCTAATTGCTATAATTAGAACCTAGATAATCAAACAAGACAAGTCAAAGATCTACAACATCTATGTAGCATAATTCAATCACTTCATAAAATAGATCAACATGGTATTCGAATACATGAAATAATAACATCATATATAGGAAAATAGTCTACTCTTTTTGTTAATAGAAATGGAGAGAGTTACAACCAAAAATAGGAGTTGATCTTGTAGAAGAGCTCCCCAAGTTGACTTGTCCTTTCCTTGCCACAAAGTATGCATCTATGTCACCCTAATGCATGGATTAATGAATATCAAAGCAATGACATAAGGGTATAATCAGTCTCCAAAAGTCAACCCCTTGCCCATGGAAGGTTGTAAATATATAGATGTGAGAGGAAGTTCATGAATTCTTATCCATTTACCAATCGAAGCTTGAGATCCAAAAGTGATTGGTAGATGAGCTCAAGGGACATGATGATAATTTCTCCATGGTGAAATTAGATAGGATTCAGATGTTTATCCAAGGTAAATGGTTAAAAGAACCTTAGGAAGCTTCGTGATTCTTTTTATTTTTCCCAAATTTCTAGAATCAACGCACCCGAAGACTGAGAAACATGTTTTGTTGGGCCTTAAAATCTTGGGACCTTAGCAGTTGATCTTGTAGAAGAGCTCCCCAAGTTGACTTTTCCATTCCTTGCCACAAAGTATGCCTTTATGTCACCCTAATGCATGGAGTAATGAATATCAAAGCAATGACATAAGGGTATAATCAATCTCCAAAAGTCAACCCCTTGCCCAAGGAAGGCTGTAAATATATAGATGTGAGAGGAAGTTCATGAATTCTTATCCATTTATGAATCGAAGCTTGAGATCCAAAAGTGATGGGTGGATGAGCTCAAGGGACATGATGGTAATTTCTCCATGGTGGAATTAGATAGGATTCAGATGTTTATCCAAGGTAAATGGTTGAAAGAACCTTAGGAAGCTTCAGGATTCTTTTTATTTTTCCCAAATTTCTAGAATCAGCACACCCTGAAGACTGAGAAACCTATTGTGTTGGATGTTAAAAGCTTGGGAACTTAGAAGTTAAGTGAAGAAGCTTAGGGATTTAGTAGAGTCATCCTTAGGGATTTTTGTAGGGATGATGACAATATCTTGAAGGATATGAATTAATCCTGCTTAAAGGCCTATTGACTAGATGCAGCAAAATGATCTATAATAGATTGCCTCCTAAAGTGTAAAGTAAAAAATCACAATTAATGACAGATGTGATTTACCTTATTACAAGTTAGGATCAAGAAAAATCGACAAGATCATCATTTGTTACAATAAATTTACATAATTATATATTTATTGGGGGAGGCTTACCCATACTCAACACATAAGCTAACATTACATGTGCAATGATTAAAGGACATGTCCAAAATTGAATGATGGTGGAACCATGACTGGATGAATCTTTATATGATCATAGCCATCATAAATTTTTGATCTTGTATTAATCCTAAAATCACAACCCGTATGGATGAAACTAGATTTGGGGTCTTCCATCTCATTCACATGACAAACCAATATAGGACTCTAACCATGTGAATCAATGAGCTGAATTCGAAAATGGTAGACACCATCTAATTACCAGCCAATTATGTAAGTCTTTAATAGATGCGAGAGAAACTACCAATGATGTTAATGGCTATCAAGGTACTCTAGTGCAATCCATATGGTGTGAATGAATAAGTTGATGACGAACACCACACAGAATATTTTGATCAAAGAAAATTATGTAAACATGTTGCCGAGAGTGAGGAAAGTTGCCATTGATGTATGCAAGAACCAAGGTACTAAAGGGGTGTTCCTAGATCAACGTATTCCCAGAAGGTCAAAAGGTGTGTTGATACTAGAGAATTAACACTGAGGGGGCACTCGAACGCAATTTTCTCCCTTGGGGGGTGTGCTGGGTGAAAAAATAAATTTGTACCACTAGTTCTCCTAAAAAATTTCCAAGTTTTTTGCATGAAAGTATTCCTAATGAGTCTCTTTGTGATGTTTCAGGTCTTCATTGCTACAAAATGTCTCTGATATGGTGGGAAAGTGAACATGAAGACAAATATAGAAATGCATCAAATGAAACTTCTATGATTTAGTCAGTAAGAGATTGTGTATTGCTAAAATTATTTTGGCTTCCTCGAATGAGGAAACATATGGAATTACTTGAATATATTTCATGTATTCTCAAGTGCAGGTATTCAGGCTAGGAGCACATATTCTTGAGATAAAGGTAGAAGACATATATTTCTTGATAGTTTTATCTAGATGAGGTGCCCCCACATATTTCATAGGAATGAGAAGGGGAGGATAAATGGTCAAGGATTATGTTTCCACTCATTACAGACCTCAAGCGCAATTGACCAAGGATGGAAAAATTATCATAAAAGATGTGGTCTGACTGCCTCTATGAACGATCCTATTCACTTTTTTCCAAATTGGAAGGTAAATCTACACTACATGTGGCCAATAGGTCACACATATAGTATGCTCTAGAATTTATAGATCCAACCATCTTCAACTGGACCAAGGTAGTGTTGGTAAACATGAAAGAAGAAATGACTAAAGAAAAATATGGGAGACTAAAGAATTTTGGCTATGGAGCAGTATTAGTCTCCTTTTCTCTGGAAAGGATTCCATTACTACGACCTCAACATATCTCACTCGAGCACATTGCTGCGAGAGTTCTGGGGATGAGGAGGTGGATAGATCTCATATCCCACCGTGCAGGTCCATCATCCATAAGCTTCACACTAGTTTTATTCAGATGGTTACACATGCAGCTTATCATGGTGGATGATTATCCATATGTGGGGGTGGACTTCTGTGGAGACCCAGAGTTCACACTTCTTCAGGGGGAGAAATGGGTTGTTATAGGTAAGATATTTTGACATTTTTTATTTTAATATTTACAATATATTTTTATTTTTTATGTTTCTGAGACTAAAACATTGATTTGTACATGCAGATATTGGATTCGTTTGACCTATAGGTATTTCATATAACCAATGAGCAGGAGACCCACAACTTGCACCAACACCAATAAAAGTTGTTGTAGTAGGATGGGAAGTCCTATAAAATCTCAACATATCAAATACCCTCGCAAAGGTAGAACATCATATGGAGGGATTGACACATGGTATAGATGAAACCTTGGTCAAACAACTTCTTATGTGATTACACTGACATACTATTGGAGTGCTAGGGTGTATCGATCAACTATGATGCAAGATAGCTCATGCAGTGACATGTTATCATGAGCACTATGATTAGTCTACTAGGAGGTATAACTCCATATTTGCATGTATAATTTTAGATACGATAGGTCGCGTGGCCATATTTGTTTCAGGCACAAATTTTGTAAAATCAAACATTATACATAAACACATATCTATCTTTATTGTTTCTTACATTCCTATTATTATTTTCATGTTGTGATGTGTATTGAAATTATTTACATGTGTCAGAAATGTCTATTTAAAACATGATTAGCTAATGCATTTGCCAATGTCTTTATATTTATAGAAATGTGTTGATAATGGATGTAATCAATGCGTCTTTCTAGAAGGTGAACCCTTAAGAACATGCAAAGCATATTTGGACTAATTGAGTAGACATTATTCAAATGTAGTACTACAAGTTGTGAGTTCAATCAGATGACTGTATGACATATACCTTGTGAAATATCATTAGGTAGTAGTTTTATCACCACACTATACTCAACAATGTTATTGGTAGAGTGACCGAGACAAATACCTTGTTTACTCACTAACTCATCATCTAGAGTGAATATGGCCCACGCTGCGAAAGATAGGTTCCGAGTACTTTGAGTAGCACCCTTAACATAACTAACAAATGGCTCCAAGGATGCTAAAATATGAAAACAAAATGTAAATAGGATTAAAAGACACTAAAGGAAATTCTAAAGGGAAACACTGTAAACACACTCAGCACACATATATTTATCATGTACAGAGTGTACTATGAAAAATAAAGCATAGTATTTTTTAATATACAACCCATTTCTAGGCTATGCCAGTGGAACTCCATAAAAATATATTATCTCATGGGCCCCTTTTGCAAGAATACATTTGAAACTGTATGGGCCTATCCACATTGGCTCGAAATTTCTTGAACCTAATTTACCAGACCCTTGATCGTAAAGCAAAACAAGTTCTCCTTCTAAGAAGATGCGAGGCTTGACACTCTTGTCATATTGTGCATCGATATGTATCTTATGAGCTTCATTAGATAAAGTGACATCATGCCATCTCTCATCTAAGAGCACGAGGTATAAAAGAAATTCGTCTTTTGGAGAAGTGGCAGGAAGAAGTTATATACTCGGTTTCAATGACATAATCTCACATTATATCATAAGGATAGCTTCCAAACCATAAATCAACTAAAACATTGTAAATCTAGTAGTAGTCCTAACTTAGGTTTAATATGCCCACAAGGGAGAAAAAATAAGAAAATTCGAGTGTAATTTATGGACCCCTATCATGCATTGAATCATAGTTTTAAGAACCTTATTGATAGCCTCAACTTGTCCATTTGCTTGTGGATAGTAGGGAGTGGAACTTTCATGGGAAAGTCGCATATTAGTAGTCAGTTTAGTCATCATATGATTCCTAAAATCATTTCCGTGATCCGTAATTATGGCTTATGTAACACAAAACCATGCGATGACATGGTTGAGAAATAAATATGCAGATGTTTTGTTGGTATTGTTAAATGTAGGCATCGACTCAACCCATTCGGCAAAGTAATCAACTTCTACAAGGATATAGCCATACTCCGCAGTCGAGTGAGGGTTACATGTCATGAAATCAATACCCCATTTCGAAAAATGACCTAAAATGATAACATTATGCATAGGTACAGGTGTGATCCAGGTGGATATTGGCGGCCACCCGCCAATTCCATGTGGACCCCCACCATTGTTTCTTTCAGTTTTTCAGTTTCCTTAATTGTAGCATAGTTTACTATTTTTAGTAGTTTTTCGAGTCCTAAACTTCTTGGGCTATTTTGAGGCCCTAAACAACATTCTGTTTTGTAATATACTGGCAACATCTTTTAATAAATCATTTTTTTCACCTTATTCCTCGGAGGGATCGTTCCAACGAGGTATCATGCATGTCAAATGGAGATAATATGACCAAGTTACGACCCCGGGAAGTTGGCCGCCCAACTAACCCCAACGGGGCCCATAAAATCTTGGTGTTACATCTCCTCGGATTAGTGTTTTGGTTATTTAGTATTTGCTCTTATTTTTCAATAAAAAAAAGGCCCTTGAGCCTTATTCTAACACAGTTTAGAGCCATGTAGCCACCACATCTATTCTCAGAGATAAGCTACCATCGTTGAGCTAGTATCATTTCCATACTATCTATAAGCATATTTCATTATTGCATATTAATTAAAGGAACTTTTATTTCTTCTACATCTCTGTATTTATGGTTGTATCTGTAATTTCTTGCATTCCTGGTTAAATTTGGATCAAGGTGGAGCATGGGTCTTGCATTAAAAAATCTTGCATGAATGAAACTTTTGGGCAACGAGATTACAATTGTGAAAATGGTAGGCCAAAAGTAACCAACACATAGGATCTTCTGTGTGGTAGCATAACCAAATAAATTACTGCCAAAATTCCCCCAAGTGGCATTCATTAGGGACTTTCTCAACCTCCTCGTGGGTTAGAAACCTTCAGAAAACTGTATTGATACCATGATGATAGAGGGTGTTGCTAATGATTATATAATGCTTGTCTTGATATTGAATACTTTGATGTTCAGAGTGAGAGGTATTAGACCGGAAAGTCTGGTTCTAGAGGTACATAAGGATATCTCCATACCGAGGGTCAGATGATGAAATAGAAAACAACGACTCCTCTAGGATTGAATTTTCAGACGTGGATTCAGAACAACCAGTGGGAAGGTCACAGATCAGCTCAGTGAAAACTAATGATTTCTTTGACTTGGATTTGATTATTTCGAAGTCAAACTCTTCTAGGATGATGATACGTTTGGAGTACTTTCCCCATAGAAATTTACATGAAAAAATGTATGTCATAGGGTTGCAACCCAAAATGACCATAGTTTTTTTGAGAAATATATAATGGTAGAATCTTTGAACAAATTGAACATCCTCGAAAGCTAACTTGTCAACATAAGTGTAATTAATTTCGATATCATTGATATTATAAAGCAAGTAGTAAATGGGATGTTCAGTCCTTATATCATCCTCTTGGATCAATACTATGATGATGGTTGTAACTACAATGGTGAAATATAGGAAATAATTGTGCTGGTAATCCGGGAGATAGAAGAGAGATGCTTGAATCAGTACATATTTCAAGGCATCAAATGTCATTTGATCATCATTGTCCCAATGGAAGGGAACACTTTCTTTAATAGGAAAGTGGATCATTTGTTCAACTCAACATAGTTAGGGACAAACCTCCTTAGAATGTTAGCCTTCCCTTGGAGTCTTAGGAGCTGAAGTAGGGATAATAAAATACATCATAATAAAATGGCTCCAAGATGCATCGAGTGATCAGGCTAATGTTTTTAGTGACCACAAAGATCGTCTAGATAAGGTTGCATGATATATTTGATTTCATGGAAGGTGCATTCCATCACCCTCTAAAATGTAGATCCGACATTCTTTAACCCAAAGGAGAGTTTCCAGTATGAAAATGTGCCCTAAGGACAAATAAATGTAGTTTTATGTTGATCCACTGGGAGAATTTTTATTTGGTTATAGCTGGAAAATGCAACCATGAATGAATATATTTCACAACCAGCACAATCATCAACAATATGGTTGATGAATGCGTTGGGATAGTTATCCTTTGGACAAGCATGATTTATGTCTCGATAATTGACACATACGCAAATTGTTCCCTATTTATCGATGACAGGAACAATATTTGACACCCAATCAGTCAAAGGAACTAGATAAATGAAACCAATACATAAAAGTTTTTCAATCTCAGATTTAATAGCAATAGCCTTCTTAGGATAGCCTAGACAGAGGCACTGTCAGAATGGTTTAGCATTGGGAAACATTTTTATTTCGTGAACCTTAATTTTTGGATCGATCCCGAACATTTCCTCATAAGACCATGAAAATACATCTCGAAACTCCTAAAATAGACCTTTGTAAGTCTTAATCTCATCCAAGGAGAAAGACACATCGATATGTAAATTCTTGACTATGAGAATTTTAATTGAGATGTCAAGAGGGATTGTCTCCTCAATATTCGATAGGTTCTTCTCTGAATTAACTTCTTGAATGGAAGCATAATTTGTAGTGAGCTCAACGATATTAGGTTGATAAAAATCATAAGGATTATCCTTGATGGGATCTAACAAGGAGGAACAATGGTGATGATCATCCCACAATTCATCATCTAGCATCATGATCTCCATGATGCTCTCATTAGTAGGGAATTCATGAGAGAAAGGATTAGAGTATGTGCCATAATCCAATGAGCAATTGAGCTAATTGATTGAAGAGACTAAATCAGAATGAGTCATACAAGCTAAATGAATGGCTTCATAATCAAGCTCGATGCGGCTAAGAGGCATACGGTCACCAAAAGTATTGATGTTAGTTTCATTTGATACTATTCAAGGATCAGTTGGAATAGTAGAAGAGGATATCATATTGATATATGCAACCAAAGAGGAGCTATCAAGAAGTAAAGGAGGTGAAACTGAAAAGGTTCCCATGAGAGAGGGATCCTTAACAAATACAAAACCGACATGCTGGTATGGGCATAGAGTTTACCCTACTAGAGGGACAGTTCCAGTAATAGGAGAATTGGAGGCAAAAAAATTAGTTTATCGATGGCTACTATGTCACCTTTATGAGGAAAGATGATCATCCAGAAATAAGTTGAAATGATAGTACCCATGGCATAAACCTAGGTGCAACCCACTAGAAGATTATAATCAAGTGGTCCATCAATAACTTAAAATTATATGGATATAGATTTATGTTCCAATTCTACTTTAAGGAATTCAAAATCCCACAAGGTTTATACATTCTTTCGTCAAAAGCTTTCAAGGTGGCGGGCGAATGACTCAATTGAGGAGAAAAAATTTCATTCTAGCAAGACAAAGACATGATGTAAGTATAGGCTCCATCATCCACAATAGAATGATGAATTTTCTTACCGCGGATGACAATCTACATCATAAATGCTAATTCAGCTAGAAGTATAGGTGTATAGTTCTCATGATTGAAAATGACGAGGTTGGAATCCGAAGGATTGATGCACCTAATTGTGGAAAGAGAAGCCTTTTTCTGTGTGGGACAATTCCGCAACACCTCAAGAGTAGACATGGATGATGGGGACTAAGCCAATTCCTCAATTACTCTATAATTCTAAGAAACTTTCATGTGAGGGTTAAAAGCATATTTATTAATAACACTACTCAAAATCTTAATAGTTAATTATGTAGGAATCATAAGAGGAGCTAGATCTGATGGAGTTGTAGCCAAATTAGTAGGTTGATCAGTAGCCTAACCATTTGATGGATTCGAATCACCATATTATTTATTATGGGTAGCCACCATAACATCAATTTTTGATTTAGCAGAAGAAAGCATCGAAACTGAGTTAGAGGACGTAGGGTCCCAAGAAACCAAATGAGTTTCCTGATTTGGAAATAGATCTGTCAACATGCCAAGTGAAGTAGAAGTCTTCAGAAATTGGTTCACTTCTACCTGGTGAGGACAATCACGAGTGAAGTGTTCCTCATTACAAATCATGAATGCGTAATGAGGTTTTTGTTTCTCATCAGAAGATTGATTTTTTTGTTTATCCTGTGGAGGAGAATATTTATTCTTATTACCTCTTCCTTTCTTCTTACTTCTTGGTTTCTGTTGAGATTTACCTTTATCAGAATGAATGACATTGATCTCAGAATAAGAAGTTGCAGGAGTATTGGACGAAGGGATTTGGGTAGTTGTGGTAAGAGCAGTACCAGATGGTTTACTCACTGATTGCAAACTGGTAGAACCAATCATGCCATCAACAACATGAGATTATTTGTTAGGAGCTCGAGGAATAATATTCAAAGGTTGTAGAGAGTTTGGTATCTTATCATAAAGCATGCTAGATTGGGTATAAACAAGATCCAAGTACTAGTACAAGCAATTACTTTCTCTTCGATTAAAACTGCACCCTTACCTATGTCTCTTGTTTTAGGAGCCAACAAAGACTTAGTAAACAATTACGCTAACAATTTATCTGGAACGTGTGCCTTAAGCAACCGACAGTGACATCTCCACTCATGAATATGATCAGAGATGTTAGTGGAATCAAATTGTTTGAAGTTGGTCATAATTTTCACTCCACTTTTGTATCTAATGGAAAATTGGAAATGTGTGAGGAAGGTGGTAGCCAAGACACTAAAATTGTTAAATGAAGCTCTTGGTAATTCATTATACCATTTAGCTATTGTACTGGAAAGAGTACATTGGAAAATACATAACTTTATCAAATCATCGTTAAGGGATTATGATGAACACCACAGATGATAAGTCGTGACATGCATCAATGGATCTTCTCTAGGATTCCCATTGAATTTTGGGATATCAAAAGGAAATTTCGTAGGAGTAATCGGCCACCAAGGTGAATGAAAAATAGGATCATTGGCGAGATGAGTCAAATCAGGAAATTCGACAGCCACCACAAATGGTAATTACCTATTAAAATCTGGTGGACGATAACTTGAATAAGAGTTATAACCTTATCAATAGGTATCTATGCCCCATGAGTGGGAAGGCTATGATAAAGAGGAACCCAGGCACAATAATAAGGAGGATTATAATAACCAACATACCCATAACCTTGTTCTCCAACTCAAATATGATGTTGCAAATGTTGGAGAGGATTGATTTGGACATGCTAGCCTTGATAGGGAACTTGAAGAATACCCTGATAAGGTTGATACTATTGCCCCATGGGATTTTAAATCATCCTAACATAAGGTGGATTCAGTGGTGGTTGTGCCATACTATAAGTAATATGTCCTACCAGAATTTGATGAACACCTTGTCCAATTGATTGAGACTGTAAGATACCTTGTAAAGGCTAGGTCTGTGGAACTTGGAGGGTACCAGATATTAAGGAAATAAATTGAGTCAAGTTACAACTTGTAAAGGTTGTAGAGGTATGGATTGATAAGTAATAATTTGATATATGGACAACACAGGTTGATAATTCAAAATGGATCCACAATCAAACCAGGTTGTAAGGTAAAAGTGGGTTCCTAAAAATTAGCAGCCACTCTAGGATAAGGAGGATTTAGATAAGGTTGAGCAACAATTTTAGGTAGACCAAAAATAGGGGGTGATAGAGGAAACTGCCCCTCTTGCGGAGTGTACCCAACATTAGGAGAGTTAGGCTTTTGAAGGTAACTGTTACATAGTAAAATGTCACTGTCACCTTGTCAGTCTCCCTACTGTGTCATTAAATCACATCCACCATGCTCATGCTCTCTGAAATGGCTAAAAAACCCTCTTTTCCTAAGTTTGTTGGATCATCGCGATTGTTCCTAGAATAACCGCGCTGACTGGCGGGTGATAGTGTAACTGGTGCGCTGCCAGCGCGGAAGCACACGAGTTTTCTGCGCTGGTCGAATTTCACAGCCAGCGCACCCTCCGCTTGCATTAGATCGCGCTGACCAGACCTCTTCTGTAATTGAGATGCGATGCTAGTGCGCCAGCCCAGTTTTGCACCCGCGCTGATCCTGTTTAGGCGAGTTTTTTCTAACAACCAGCCTTCCAGATGACTCCAGACTTGGCTGTTAGCTTTGTAAAGGTCGCAATCCTTTCTCTGGCATGTCTGTTCGCCTGGTCACCCACTTTTCTTGGGGGAAAGCTCATCCTTTCACTATTCATGGAG
>APFE031583434.1:619-15586 GCA_000404065.3 Pinus taeda | reverse complement strand
GCATCATCATCATTGTAACTCCATCACTCCAAAGTGTTTCATATCGATCCTCCACATAAAGTCACTCTTTCAAGCCATTCCCATACATGTACTTGAAAGTATGCACCCCATCCTGCATCAAAGTCTCTGACCTCAGCTCCTCAATGCATTAGATCCTCCAAGTCCACCATACATGAAGTCCCCAAAAGTCACAACCTCATGTCATCATGAGCTCCATGAGTCATCTCCAACCAACATCTCAGCAAGCATACAAGTATCGGCCCAAAGGTCTCTGCAAGATGCCTCAGCTCTCCATGTGGTAGGAATGCTCCATAGTCTGCTCACAATTCCATCCAAGTCCATGGCCTTGTTGTACAAGAATGCACAACCTCTCCATTGGCTCATAAGTAAAACATCTCCATGTCACACCAGCAATCCACCTGCACAAATCTCTACCTTGGCACTCCTCATTGGATGCCCATAAGTGACACCTCTACAAGTGCTCCTGCATAATGTCCCTACATAAGATTGCCATGCTCCATGTCTCCAACCTGATGTCCATGACTAAGTTGCCCATGTAGTCCAACCAAGTAGACCCATCACAACAATTGGTCATCTTCATCCAAGTCTGCAATCTTCGGTCTAGTGAACTTGTTCACCCAACCATATCATCATTACAAGTCCCTTCCATCATAGCTCCCCCACTAGAGGTTCCACTAAGACTTCCTTCTTAGTCTCGGCCATGAGAAGTCCACCCAAGTACCATCATACCCAAGTGTGTGCCCTCCTTAATCTGTCCATGAGTCATGTTGGGCACTTAGCCAATTCTCCATATGGCTAAAGCATGACCCATTCATCTGCAATGATCATCATGTTCCTCCCTTGTCACAGGCCTTTGTACCTTCTTCCATAAGGTCACAAACAACCCCAACAAGTCTTGCAACAGTCAACAATCCTTACTTCTCCATACAAGGTCTCATCATAGACATCCATGGTAAGATCCTCCCTAGCATCGGCAAACTGGCTTTGCCCTTCCCTGTATATGGTTCATCTCCCAAAATCTCAAATGAAACACAAGTATCAATAGTACTTACATCATCATCATGAGGTTCTTCCATATGAGTATCCTCATTCATCCATGTCTGCAAACTGCACGATCCTAGTCCAACTTGATCAATCTCAAGTTCATCCTCCATCGCTGTCATGTCTGCAGCATCTTCCACTATCACGGCTTCCTCTTCCTTATCATCGCATTCTACAACTTTCTCCCTATGAGTCAAAGCTATGGAATGCTTCTTCTCAAGAGCTAGCCATTTCCACTTCTCTTGAATCAAGTCCTGCCTTATCTTCAATTCCTTGAGTTCTGCATCAAACAAGTCCACTTCCTTTGCAATTCGATAAGCTTCGTCCCTATTTCCGTCAGAAATCCCTTCCTTGACCAAAGCACGAAGAGCATCCTTTGCTTTGAACAAGCCTTTCCCCCATTCTGCAAACCTTTGTTCAACCTCACTTGATTCTTCATGTAGACTCCCTTCAAATTCCTTGAAGGTTGCAAAACCCATTTCCTGCAAGATAGACATCCTTCTTGACTCTTCACCATTCACCAGGTTCTCCCTGCAAGACTGAACCACCTCTTGATTCTATCTTTCACCTACAAAACTTGAACTTCCTTTCAAGTCTTCGGCCTTTATAGAATCAGCTTCCTTCGTCTGCACTTCACCTAAATCAGCTCTGATACCAACTGTCATGCCCCTACACCTACGGTAGTCTTTCAACCGCTTATAGCGAGGTGCGGCACTACCAACCGTTTTCTTTTCACCAATACTTACGATTGTAGACTATGCCTAACATTCCATACTTAGTTTTATTTTCGTTACGAAGTATTATTATGTTTCCTTTATACAAGTGAAAGCCCATAACATTCACATAAACAACATTATACAAGAGAAACGCACAACAATATAAAGGGAGGGGCAACTCCCTACAATATGAGTCTGCCCAAATCAATATATATAATCTTCTTTTACAAGTACAAGTTAAATCTTGGGAAGCCCCAAATTTACACAGTCAATTTTCAACTTCGGAAAACTCGGTTGCCTAGCTCGTCGGCAACTCCGCACGGTCGCCACATGACTCACCAAGCCTTCGTTCACCTTGTCGCACGATTGTGTTGTTTGCCCAACTTGGGCGCGCCTCGTCGTAACCAAGTGTCCACACACGGACGCCTCTGCACGAGTCACACCTCTGTTCACAATCTCAACACTTCATCGTTTCCACCATACACAACTTCTGCATTTGCCTCTGCACGACGGGCGGGCAGTCACCCGAGCTCCCCAAGAACCCGTGCACAACCACCCTACCACACACAACCGGGCGTTCACGCCTTCACCCGTGCACCTTCGCACAACCAGGCACCCTCACCTTCACCCGTGCAAGCCTTGCATGACCGGACACCCACTCCTTCACCATGCACGCCTTACTTCGACCGGCCTTCATTTAGACTTGTGCGTTCAAGAGACTTGCCTAAGACTTGGGCGCATATCCATCTGTGCCTTCCTCTTTGTTGCACCCTCTTCTCCATGCACTTCTCCTTAAAGACTCACTTGTCAAATGATTGAACTTTGCTCCAACAACTCGTCGCATATATAAGGATGGCTGGGCGAGTTGGCTTGCCCAAGCCAACTCGTCCACCATGTAACAACGCACCCCTACGCTTCACAAACACCATCAAACACATGTCGACTTGCTCCAAATCGTAGGTCGGTTGTGGGTAATCATCCATGCTTCCCATGCATATAAAAACCATCGCTCTGCCCATCTACGCATATTAACTCATGTCTCCTCCCGTACTGGTCGTAGAGCTACCATAAGTCGCTCATTCAGGTCGCACTTCATCCAGCGGGCGTGCCAAGGACCGCAGGTCCTTACACCTAGGGTTGAAATTACAGATTCCATAGAGGTGCGGTGATTCTACCAACACCCCCCTCAAATGCAACTTGGGGGAATCGAACCTAAGTCTAAGATCTGATACCATGTGGAGGTTTGTCGTTACACCAGGTGTTGGTAAACTTTCCAAACCAGTAACTAGGATCCCCAGAATGGAAATTAAGGATTCCATAGAGGTGTGGTGATTCTACCACCATTAATAGCCTTCTTCTTAAAATGGTTGCATGTATTTACCATCATTTTTAATTGTAGGGATGTACATAATCTTAGCAACTTCACTCACACCAAGAGAAGGTGGTTAAGGCTTCGGTGCTAGGAGCCAACAATGGATTAGCGACCATAGCATTGTTAATGGTAGGAGTGGGAGTAGTCCAATCCAATGCAAAGGTCATGGTTGTATCAGGTTTGGCAAACTTGGTGGCTAGAGCTTGCAGTATGGAAATTGGGGGATTTGTTTCTATGTGTGTTCAACATGCTGTAGAAATATTTACCATGAAAATAAGCGCAAACAATTTGCCAAGTCCTAATAAGGATGAAAGTCTCCATAAACCATTCTGGGTAGCAATTGCATCGACCCTCGCATTTTGTGTGGGAGGAGTGGTTCCCTTAATCTAAGAAACCTTTATCATTGATTATGATATTAGAGTTGTAGTGCTGGAATTTGTGTCTAGCGTGACCCTTATATCTTTTGGTGCAATCAGATCATACTATGGCCGCACTCTTGTGGTGAAAGGAACTCTGACAGTAGTGATAGGAGGGTGGATGGGAATGTTAGTAACATATCGGTTGCTAAAGTTCTTTGCAACTATATCAGAATAGTATTTTGACCTGTGCATCACTATTTCCAAATTTACAGTTTACATCATACAATAAGGTATATGTGCCAAGATTGTAGTGATCAGCAAGGTATATGTGCTAGGATTGTAGTGATCAACAGTCAACTCTAATTAATTTTTCAAGGACAAGAAGAATGATGATACAAGGTGCAAAAGGTGACATTGGCGGATATAGCAAAGGTGATCATTCCTCCAGTTGTACATTCTCCAATTGGCACCCGTAGTGACAGTAGCAAGACTCGAACCAGTGGCCTATCTCATTAGCCTTGACATGTTCATCAGTTATATGTTTCCGGGTTCTGAAATATAATTTGTGGAATAGATTTTCGGAATGCGGAAGCCTTCACATTTCATAAAATCCTTTGCATACCATCTCTACTTTGCACACCTCAACACCCCCACATACCTCTACTTCTTTTTCTATCAATTTTCCTGTCTTATGGAGTTAGATAGGAAATTAACTCTTACAAAGTTATATGTAATTTGTAACTAACACGAAATTTATGTAATCATACTAGATAGTTGAGATGCCCTAGTCAAATTCAAATGATTACATGGGGCAACATGGATTGATTTTATCATCGTGCCGCTTGTGATGTATTCTAATTTATGGACAAAGTGGTGGCCCTAAGCATAGGGGTTGGTGAAATTGATCCATGGATGTTAATTTGTGTTGAAAAATTATTCTTAACTATTTCATTTAACTATTGAAAATAACCAATCTTAGAAAGTACCCAAGCAGATTTCATGTATCAGTTGAAGGTTTTATTATTGTGCCACCTGTGATGGATTCTAATTTATGGACAAGACAGTGGTCCTAAGTGTAGGGATTGATAAAAAATGGATCCAAATACCCTCTAAGTCTTCAGAATTGCTTACAAGAGCAAAAACATCGCATGAGGAAAAACCCTTAGAACAGGCAGAAAACACTATTGGCAGCCAAAAACACGAAGAAATGATCAAAAACAGGTTTATCGATGATTAAAGGAGTGATGCACAGAAGCCATCGGATATGGACGATCAACGGTCTAGATCTGATTGGCGAATCGCAATCGGCAGCGGGAATCGAGAGGCTATTGGAGCCTGCCACTTAAAACAACATGACAGTGATTAGCACGGTCAACAGGGACCATCGATAAAGCGCGCAGATTGACGACCTAGGTTGACTCACTATATCGCGTTGGAGAAATACATGGGAGAAATTAGCAACAAATCGGGGCTCGTGCGACATGCGATTGTGACAAGTCACATCGCAAAGTCGCATTGGAGCTACACAGCGAAGCGGATATATATATATATATATATATATTATATATATATATATATATATAATATATATATATATATATATAATAATATATATAATATATATATATATATATATATATCTAGCCGATGTGAATGAAACCCAGA
The DNA here is from genome assembly GCA_000404065.3 of Pinus taeda. Taxonomy (NCBI): domain Eukaryota; kingdom Viridiplantae; phylum Streptophyta; class Pinopsida; order Pinales; family Pinaceae; genus Pinus; species Pinus taeda. The sequence continues at coordinate 10,412 of APFE031583434.1, read as the reverse complement.
CACCGAAAGGGTTTGCAAATGGAAATGTATAATGTTTGACGTTCGCATAACACCATTTTTTGGGATTTTCCAATGTTTAATGTATTCTATAAATAAAAATGGAAACCCTGGAATAGACATTTGCGACATGTAATAAGTGATCTCAGGTGGACCCGATAGGAGAATAGGGCGCATTTATGAATATTTGAAGTCCAGAAAACTGTGTTGTGGTAGATTTTCCCGTGGTTGAATGCATTTCTCTGTGTAAACAAAGAATGGTTGTTTGAGGGAATTCAAAGGCCAGATGCACTCTTTCGTTGCCGAACAGATGGTCACCTCCCCTAAAAGCATTAGTAATGATTATTTAACGCCCAGAAGGGGGATTCGAGTAGACAGAGGCTGGGATCCAGAAAGCCCAAGAAGAGGAAATGAACAGATAAGACAAATTGGCTTTAAAGCCACAAAAGACAGAAGACTGGGTAGGCAGTGCTGAGACAGAGCAAAGACAGAGACAGAGAGTGATAGAGAGAGCTTGTGTACTCATAGAGGCTTGAGGGGTTCAAGTAAAACTCTCGTTGTTGTATCTGTTGTGTATTGAGACTCAAATTGAACTCATACTTTTGTAAAACACTGCTTCTGAAGACATAATAGAGAGGCTACCATTGAAGGTTGGACTAGGAGATGTAGCCCAAGAGTTTTGGGTGAACTCCATATTAAACTTGTTGTGTTTATGTGTGTTGTCTATTACGTTTCTTTTACTGCTTCATTGTCTCTAGACTTCGCAATCTTATTGATCCATTGCACAAAATAACATAAGCATATCCATGCACATGAGTCTGTAATACCTTAATAATTGTCTAAGATCTCATTATCAAAGCAAGTGGTATCATAGCTTTAGGTTTGCTAAGGTTAGACAAGCTTGTGTTGGATTGTTGAATGCTAGCTAGGTCAAAGCTCAAATTAGGAGAAGTAGAACTAGTTGAGAGTAACCCAAAAATTGGAAGGGTCTATCCTAGGAGGAAAATGGTAGAAGAAATTCCCTCAGAATCAGACTCTCAGTTCATAGACAGTTTCATGACCAAGAGATCCATGGTAGAAGAGATGTATCGAGGATTTAAGAAAGGTAGGTGAAGATACTTCAACCTCCAAACAAGATAAAGGAACAGAAGGACCTCTTCTAGATGGCCATTCTAAAGGCAAAGGGAAAGGAAAAGAGCCTCCTCTATCAACACCTCCTTCTATCCCTTTGATTAAATTAGATGTAAAATTTGATTTTCCAATATATGGTGGAGAATTAAATGTAGAAAATCTAGATGACTGGATTAGATAGATTGATGTATATTGTAGGGTATAGAACATTGATTCAGAAAGGAAAAATATTTAGCTAGCCAGTCTTCGCTTTGGAGGAACTACCCTAGTGTGGCTAGAAGGCAGGAGCCAAGCTGATTTGAAGAAGCATGGTAAAATTCTTTCTACCTAGAGTGAATTTGTTTCTACCATTAAAAAACAATTCTATCCACTAGCTTATATGCAACAAGAAATGATGAGTTGGCAAACTCTTCACCAACTAAAAGGGCAAAGTGTACAAAGCTATACCTAGGAATTTAGAAAAAGAGCTTAATTTCTAGGCATTTCTCTAGACTCATCTGAAACTTTGTTGAAGTATATAGGTGGTCTACACAGCTATTTGAGGCAGACCATTCTCATGTTTAACCCTACTTGCATAGATGAGGTATCTATTCAGGCTACACATCTAGAGGCTAGAGGCAAGAATGTGAACCCAAAGATTGGGGGATCATCAAAACCCATTACAAGCAAGAACAAGGAAAAGAGGAAGCAGAAATGGAAAGGGAGGAAGGCAAACGTTGTACAGAAAAATAAAACCCAAGAAGTTTGATGGCAAGAAGAAGAAGATTGTTGCTACTATTCAGAAATATTTGGGGTCAGACTCAGGTGATAAAACAATAGTTATAGCTATAGGTATAAAAGGTAAAAATTTTGAAGCATCTACTAGTAATTTTGCAGAAACTATTGATAATGAAGAAAATGAGAGGAAAAGACATGAGCTTTTTCGTATTAGAGTTATTTCCAAGCATCAAAAGGTTGATACTTTGTTTGATAGTGGATCACAAGTAAACTTGATTTCTGAAGCAATTGTAAAGAAGTTGGGACTACTAACCACACCTCACAAGAAGCCATATCCATTAGTTTGGGTATGTGATAAAGTAAAGCTACAAGTGACTAGACAATGTAAACTTAAGTTTTCTTTTGGGTCAGCATTTGTAGATGAGGTTGAGTTAGATATTGTTCCCTTGGATATATGTGGATTTTTTTTAAGAAATCCTTACTTGTATGAAAAAAATCCATTTTCTATAGAGCTAAAAATAAGTATCAACTCACAAAAGATGGAATAGAATATATTGTAAGAGTTCATGAACTCAAAATAACTGCACTTTCATAAACTTAGGGAAGATGAAAAGAATTGTAAATTCATGCAAGCAATTTTTAATAATGGTTGTAAAGGAAAAGCCCCCTGATAAAACCAATGCATTTGAAAGCTGTGATGCTAAACAGAAAGCTAATCTAGAAAAAGTTGTTTTAGAATATGATATCCTATTTCAAGAACCTAAAGGTCTGCCACCCAAAAGGGAAATTGTACATGATATTCATTTGTAGCAAGATGCTACATTGCCTAACATCAGAATGTACATGTTATCTGCTTTAGAGAATGTAGAGATCAAGAAGTAGGTACAAGAGTTGCTCGAGAAAAGATTCATAAGGCCAAGCACATCACCATTCGAATCTCCAATTGTGTTGGTGAGAAAGAAAGATGGTTCGTGGAGGATGTGCATTGATTACAGAGCACTAAATAAAATAATGATCAAGAATCATTATCCTCTTCCTCGCATAAATGATCTATTAGATCAGTTGAAAGAAGCTGTTTACTTTTCTAAATTGGACTTGTGTAGTGGCTACTATCAGGTTAGAGTTCCAGAGCAAGATGCATGGAAGACTGCTTTCAAAATGAAGCAAGGGTTGTATGAATGGCTAGTTATGCCTTTTCGCCTAACTAATGCCCCTACCACTTTCATGAGAGTTATCAATGATGTACTCCGACCTTTTATTGATGATTTTTTAATTACATATTTAGATGGCATTCTTGTTTTCAGTAAAACATGGGAAGAACATTTGAATCATGTAAAACAGACTCTAGATGTTTTGGAAAAAGAAAATCTCTATGTTAAGTTATCAAAATGTGAATTTAGAAAAACATCTTTGAATTATTTGGGTCATATAGTAGGGGGTGGTGAATTGAAGATAGATCCCTTTAAGGTCAAAGTCATTGTGAACTGGCCTAAACCCAAATCTGCTACAGAAGTTAGGAGCTTCCTAGGGGTAGCACAATGTTGGAAAAAGTTTATTGCTAACTTTTCCTTGATTGCAGCTCCCTTACATGCTTTGATAGGATTGAACAAGGTGTTTCAGTGGGCAGGAAAGCATCAGAAAGTCTTCAACACCTTGAAAGAAAAGGTTAGTACATCACGAGTACTAGCATTGCCAGATCTTCAAAGACCATTTGAGATTGAAACAGATGCCAGTGACTATGCCATGGGAGCACTGTTGATGCAATATGGTAAACCCATATGTTATCATTCTGAGACATTTAATTCTATAGTAGTTAATTATCCCACATATGATAAATAATTGTATGCATTAGTGCAGAGTGTGAAAAAGTGGAAACATTACCTATTGGGCAAAGAAACAGTTATACATACTGATCATCAACCACTTCAATATTTTCACTCACAAACTAAGTTGTAGCAATCAAGACACTATAGGTGGATGGGTTTTCTACAACAATTTCATCTTGTCATTAGATATAAGAAAGGCATACACAATAAATTTTCAGATATATTATCAAGACCAATCATAAATGCACTACTATACTTAAGCATAATTCAATGTTGCATGAAAGCTACATTTAACAATATGCTCAAGATGTAGATTTTAAAGATGTATATGCAACTTTAAGTCATGGCAAACAAGTAGAAGAATTGGATTATCATGTTAAGGACCAACTCTTATATCATTTTGGAAAGTTATGCATTCCTCAAACTAAAAGAGTTAACATAATCTGAGAAGCACATACTTCTCTAATATCAGGTCATTTCGGTGTAAGTAAAACAGTTGCACAACTACAAAGATTCTGCTATTGGCCAAGAATGTATGATTTTTTTTAGATATATTAAAGGGTGTACCATGTGTGCTAAAAGCAAGCCCAACAATAGAAAACTAGGCTTGTACACTCCACTTCCAGTTCCCTCTCATCCTTGGGAAAGTGTTTCCATGAACTTTGTTGGGGGATTGCCAAAATGTAGAAAAACTCATGACTATTTATATGTTATTATGGACAGGTTCAGCAAAATGTGTATTTTAATACCTTGAAACAAATAGATTACAGTTGAACAAACAACGAAGTTGTTCTTTCAGCATGTCTAGGTACATTTTGGGTTACCCACTTCCTTTGTATCTGATCGAGATTCCCGATTTGTTGGGAAGTTTTGGTCAGGTTTGTGGAAATTGATGGACACCATACTGGAGAAGAGCATAACTTTTCATCCACAAATAGATGGCCAAACAGATATAGTCAACATGACAGTGATCTAGTTGCTCAAGGGCTATTGCAGCAAGCATCCCAAGCTTTGGGATCAACATTTATGTTATGTGCAACATGCTTACAACTGTGTTAAACATTCTTCTACACAGAGATCTCATTTTGAGACTTGTTTTGGTTACATACCACGGTCTCCCTTGGATTTTGTCTTTAGTAAAGACATAACAGTTGATGGACATAGTGATGTGGACAAAGCAACTAAGTTCATTGAACAGATCCAAGAAATTCACCAGGCAATGCAGGAACAGTTGGAAAAGAGCCAAGCCAAGTACAAGGCAAGGCATGATAAGCACCAAATTGAGCATAGCTTCCAAATTGGTGATCAAGTCTGGCTATACATCAACAAGGATAGAATGCAAGGTGAAGTGAAGAAGCTAAAGCTAGTAAGGTATTTGCCTTTCAAGATACTTGAGAAAATTGGTGAGAACGCTTTTCGCCTTGATTTTCTAGCTTACATGCACATCTATTCAATGGTTAATAAAGAAAATTTGAGACTGTTTGAACCTTCATTAATTGAAGATCTGGAAGAGCAAAGTCAATTTATTTCTATTGATGATCTATTGCCTGAATATATCACTGATTTGCAGGAAGATATAGTTTTGGATAGGAAGGTGAGAACTATGCATAGAGGGGACATTGTGTACCTCAAAATTCGACTCAAAGGTTCAAAACCAAGCAGTGCATGATGGATGGATATTGGACAAGTGAGGAAGCTATATCCTCACTTGATCGATGCTTGAAAACCAACTTTTGGTGGTCTGAAAGCTTTTTCAGTGGGAAGACGTGATCCAAAATGGATCCAAATACCCTCTAAGTCTTCAAAATCGCTTACAAGAGAAAAAATATCGCATGAGAAAAAACCCTTAGAACAGGCGGAAAACACTATCGGTAGCCAAAAACATGAAGAAATGATCAAAAATAGGGTTATCGATGGTCAAAGGAGTGATGCACAGGAACCTTCGGATTTGGCCGATCAACGATCCAGATCCGATCGGCGAATCACAATCGGCAGTGGCAATCGGGAGGCTATCAAAGCCTACCACTTAAAACAACGCGACAGTGATTAACATGTTCAACAGGGACCATCAATCAAGCACGCAGATTGACAGCCCAGGTTGACTTGTGATATCGCGTTGGAGAAGTACATGGGAGCAATTACCAACGAACCGGAGCTCGTGCGACATGCGATTGCGAAAAATCACATAGCAAAGTCACATTGGAGCTAGATAGCAGAGTGGATATATAGATAGCTGATGCGATGAAACCTGTACCTGAAAGGGTTGCGATTAGAAATATATAATTTTTCATGTCCGCATAATGTCATTTTTGTGGGATTTTCCAATGTTGTAATGTATTTTATAAATAAAAAAGGAAACTGTTGAATGGACATTTGCGACATGCGATAAGCGATCTCAGGAGGACACTATAGGAGAATAGGGTGCATTTATGAATATTTGAAGTCCAAAAAACTATGTTGTGGTAGATTTTCCCGTGGTTGAATGCATTTCTCTGTGTAAACAGAGAATGGCTGTTTCAGGGATTTCAAAGGCCATATGCACTCTTCCGTTGCAGAACAGGTGGCCACCTCCCTTAAAAGCATTAGCAATGATTATTTAATGCCCAAAAGGGGGATTTTACCAGATAGAGGCTGGGATCCAGAAATCCTAAGAAGAGGAAATGAACAGACAACACAGATTGGCTTTAAAGCCATAGAAGACAGAAGACAGGGTGGGCAGTGCTGAGACAGAGCAAAGATAGAGACAGAGAGTGATAGAGAGAGCTTGTGTACTCAGAGAGGCTTGAGGTGTTTAAGTAAAACTCTTGTTGTTGTATTTGTTGTGTATTAAGACTCAAATTGAGCTCATACTATTGTAAAACTTTGCTTCTGAAGACATAATAGAGAGGCCACCACTGAAGGCTGGACCAAAAGACGTAGCCCAGGAGTTTTGGGTGAACTCTATATTAAACGTGTTGTGTTTATGTGTGTTGTTTATTATGTTTCTTTCACTGCTTTATTGTCTGTGTATTTCGCAATCTTATCAAGCCATTGCGCAAAATAACATAGGCATATCCATGCACATGAGTCTGTAATACCTTAATAATTTTCTAAGATCTCATTATCAGAGCAGGGGTTGGTGAAATTGATCCATGGATGTTCATTTGTGTTGAAAAATTATTCCTAACCATTAGAAAGCAAATTTCAAACAATAGCCAATCTTAGAAAGTACCGAAGAAAATTTGATGTATCAGTTGAAGGAATGTCAAATAAATGTTTTGCAGGCTTAAGGATGTAGAGTTGGTGATGGATAAGCTGAGTTGTTACTGTTGAGTGAATGAAACTGCAAAAAATTAATTTAAAGTTACTCACTATCTTATACTTTTCTTTTATGCTTTTGTCCTTTTATAAAAAAGTTAATTCCATGGGACAAGTCATTAAGTATCTGAATTTCCAGATTTCTATATTAACATAACAAAAGTTTTTAATGTAGCAGAGAAGAACATAAGCACAGAGTAGCTAAGAGAGAAGTTGAGAAGGTTGGCAAACCAGAGGAGAAAAATAGCGAAGTGCAGTTTTACAAGCTGATACAAGCTATTACAACACATATCAAAGTGATGTTAATGTGTGTAAAATTTATGTCTTTCATAGCAGTGAATGAGCTAGAGCCTCAGTTTATTTTTGTAATTGTTTTTCCCTCCATAAGATCTTAATACAAAGTATTTTTTAGTTTTGTTTCACAATACTATGTTTTGCTTTGTTTTACTTAGGTTGTTACTATGTGTTGTTTTTGGACATACATTTTTTGGGTTCCTAAAACTCTAATAGTGATATGGGAGTGGGTTTAAGAAGATTTTTTTATATAGTTAAAGATTGCAGCAACATCAAGCACAATTTTGGCTAACTCTCAAATACCCCACTTCAATGGCAAAAATTATTACTATTGGGCTATCACAATCAAGGCCTTTTTTTCTTCTTAAGATATTTTGGATTTGGTGTAGAATGGGTTTCAAGAACTAGTAGATGCAACAATATACAATACTTTGACACAAGAGACAATAGATTTGCTGAGAGATAATAGGAAGAAGGATGTAAAATCCCTTTTATACATCTTTCAAGTAGTTCATGAGATCATATTTCCAAGGATTGCAACATCAAAAAAGTCCAAGAAAGTAAGGGATATACTTCATACAACCTGTCAAGGCATGGAAAACGTTAAGACAACAAAGCTACAAATTCTGAGAGACTTTGATAAAATTTACATGAAAGAGTCTAAGAATATAGACTCATTTTCCACACAAGTAATTGGATTGGTTACTCAAATCAAGTTTCGTAGTGAGACACTTGGATATAAGAGGATAGTTGAGAAAAATTTAAGAAGTTTGACATCACGATTTGACCCTATTGTTGTGACCATAAAGGAGACAAAGGATATCTCACAATTTTCAGTGTATTGACTTAAAGCATCACTAATTTCTCATGAACACACACTGAATAGAACATCAAGTTCTTCATTGGAGCATGCCTTGAAGACACAAGTTTCATTTGGTCAAGGTAGATGCAGAGGAAGATCAAATGCAAGAGTAAAAGGAAGAAGTCCACACAAAGGTGGAAGAAACAACCCTTCAAGCTCAAGTGGAAGAAGAAGCAATCAAAATCCAAGTTAAGGTCCAAGCCAAAATCAAGCACAAGGTTAGCGGTATGATAAATATCAAGTTCAATGTTATTATTGTAATAAGTATGGACATTATGCAAATGAATGTAGGAAGAAGCAACATGATTTAAGTAACAATCCAAATGCAAATTTCACAAAAGAAAATAAAAACCAAGATTGCATGCTTTTAGCTTGCAATGTAGCACAAGAGAAGCAAAAGGATGTATCGTTTCTAGATTCAGGGTGTAGCAACCACATGATAGGGAACATAGAAATGTTTTCCAATCTAGATGAAAGTGTGAAATATGAAGTGACTTTAGGGACTGGTAATAAATTGTTTGTTATGGGCAAAGGAAGAGTCAATATTTTAACAAAGAAGGGGTAGAAGAAATATATTTCATATGTATATTTTGTCCCTAGTTTGAAACACAACTTGATGGGCATTGGACAACTCGTGCAAAAAGGATATAAAGTCTTCTTCAAAAATGGTGAACACACAATGTTGGATAAATTTCCAAGCAAGCAATTGATTACAAAAGGGAAAATGACAAGCAACATGATGTTTCCCCTCAAGATAAAACCAAATTTGGAAGAAGGTGCACAAGCACAACTATTAATGAATTCACAAAGATGAAATAAAGGCAATTGGTGTTACATAGATAGCTAGTGTTATACAAACAAATTTTCAAGCAAAGGTCAAAGATGAAAACTGATTTTGGCATTTAAGATTTGGTCATCTCAATTTTGGAGGTCTAAATTTGTTGCATAGGAAAGGCATGGTGAAGGGATTGCCACTTATAGAAAAACAAAACAAGTTATGTGAAGGATGCATCTTGGAAAAACAACATAGAGAATCATTTCTAGTAGGGAAGTCAATAAGGGAAAAGGTAGCCTTGGAGATTGTCCATTCAAATTTATGTGGACAAATGTAGAAACCATCAATTGGTGGTAGCCTTTATTTTTTTACATTCATAGATGACTACACCAGGAAGACATAGGTCTACTTAAAATAGAAAAGTGAAATGTTTGAGTGTTTCCTGCAATACAAAGCACTTGTTGAGAAGCAAAGTGGACACTACATCAAAGTTTTGAGGGCTGACAAAGGTGGAGAATACATCTCAAATGACTTCCTTCGGTTCTGTAGGGAGCATGGTATTCACAAACAATTTACAGAATGGTATACACCTCAACAAAATGGTGTTATAGAAAGGAAAAATAGGACCATTATGGAAATGGAAAGAACATATTGAAGGAAAAGCATTTTCCAAATGATTATTGGGTTGAAGTTGTCGTTTTCTCAACATACATTATAAATAGGTGTCCAACCAAAAGTGCCAAGAATCTATTATGAAACCAGCTCACAAAAAGATAGAAAAGATAGATCAATGCCTTAGAATTCAGCCTCTTCGAGGGGGAAACCTCCTTTACATTACACAAATGAATGATTCTTTTATGATTCAAATGACAAAACCTCCTTTCTATATATAGG